>JAWRYS010000087.1:0-21726 GCA_034769895.1 Magicicada septendecula | reverse complement strand
ACCATAATAATGCTAATCGTGCGGGTCCCAATAATAGTAATTTTAATAATAATAGGTATCCTCGCCCTAGAGTGAACTTCATACGAGCCACAGAAGGAAGACAGCGAGGATTCAACCACAATCGACGAAGCAGTTACCGAAGATACGAAGAAAGGCGGAGGAGCCTAGAACGGGACCAACCGAGGTACTATCCGGCGCGTAGGAGCAATAGTTTGGATCTGATAAGGATCCATACGGATACATAATGAGGTGGTAAAAGGGATGGATGTCATGATAACCAACAACGGCAAAACCACCACAAAGAAGATGAAAATAATTACCACTGAGGAAAAATGAGAAGAAGAAGGGACAAAGAACCAAAATGGGAATTTAAGATATAAATTAATTAAGAAACTACACCTTATAAAGGAACTATGAGCAACAATGCACTATAATAAAAAGCATCCACCTGGGTATAAAGAAAAAATAATAATAAGAAATACGTTTGAATAAAGACAAGGAAAGAGTCATACAATATTTATGAAACTAATATGATATGTTTACCATATAATTATGAAAACTATTACAATCATTTATGAAAAGTCTATGTGGCAGTAATATAAGAAGAAGTTAAAATAAAAACCTCCAAATTCTAAAAAATAATATAAGCACATATTATCTACAATTATTAGAAAATTTTATGGCTAGAAGATATATAAGATAGAATTTAATACCCCCAAAATTCCAAAATACATGTAAGCCAATCTTACATAAAGATTATTTGAAAGAAATTATTTGAAAAGAAGAATAATATAAGAAGGGTTTGGACTTAATACAGCCAAATAGAATTTAAAACCCCCAAAATTCTAAAATACATGTAAGCCAATCTTACATAAAGATTATTTGAAAGAAATTATTTGAAAAGAAGAATAATATAATAAGGGTTTGGACTTAATACAGCCAAATAGAATTTAAAACCCCTAAATTCTAAACATAATGTAAGACAATTACATACAATTTATTTGAAGAGAAACATATTTTGAAGGAAGAATAACAAGAAGAATTTTGAAATAAACCTCCAAATTCTAAAAAGAAATATAAGCAAATATTATCTACAATTATTAGAAAATTTTATGGCAAGAATATAAGAAGAATTAGAATTTAAAAAAACCTCTAAATTCTAAACACAATGTAAGCCAATTACATACAATTTGTTTGAGAAGGAACATTTTGGAAGAAGATATATAAAACAGAATTTTGAATGTAAACCAACCAAATTCTAAAAACAAATGTAAGCCCACTTTACATAACAAATATTTGAAGAAAAACTTTATGGCTATAATATAATAATAAAGAAGTAGAGAATTTAGAAATAAAACCATCTAAGGTAAAAAACAAATAAGGACAGATTACTAAATATTTATTTGAAGAGAAACATTTTGACAATAATACCAAGAGAGTTTAGAGAAATAAAACCAGCCAAAACACATGTAAGCCCACCTTACATACAATTTATTTGAGAAGGAACATTTTGGAAGAAGATATATAAAACAGAATTTTGAATGTAAACCAACCAAATTCTAAAAACAAATGTAAGCCCACTTTACATAACAAATATTTGAAGAAAAACTTTATGGCTATAATATAATAATAAAGAAGGAGAGAATTTAGAAATAAAACCATCTAAGGTCAAAAACAAATAAGGACAGATTACGAAATATTTATTTGAAGAGAAACATTTTGACAATAATACCAAGAGAGTTTAGAGAAATAAAACCAGCCAAAACACATGTAAGCCCACCTTACATACAAATTATTTGAGAAAACTTCACAGAATAATATAAGAAGAGTGAATTTTGAATTATGAATAAATCAAGTTTCCCAAACCAAGTATAAGTACAACTTACCAACCAATTATAAATAAAACACTATGGTGAGATAAACTGATGAAATTTCCTACCATATTTATGGTAAGCATAGAAGATAATTACCATGGTAACAAAGGATCATAATGGGATGAATAAAAGAAAACAGATTTAGAATTAAAACAAATAATTCTAGACAGTATAATCATGTCTAAGTTCAATATGAAGAGTAAAAACCTTTCCGTAAAATGGTGTTGAAGGAAATAAAAAAGAAAAAATTCTTTAATACGATTTGAGTGATTGAATAAAATAAAGTACAAAAACTTCTTTGGAATTAAGAGAGAATGAAACTTTAAGTGGTATGAGGAGAAAATATGACCTCATAATGAAATTAATAAAAAAACCATCATTTGCAAGTATAATAGCAATGACCGGAATAATGTAAAAATAATGTCAAAGATTTATGTAATTAAACGAATTAATATAAAATGATTTATGAATTAAATGACAATTATGATAATGACAGTTATACAAATTCTAGAAAATAGAACAAGTGGAAATTTTAAGAACGATGAAACAGTCTAAAAATGTCATAAAGATATGCTACTATAAATAATGCAGATTATAATGAAAAAACCAGAAGGTAATAAAGAATTTATAACCAAAAGATTTATATGATAAGAAAAGTTGAAAAAATGTAATAATAGAAGAGCTTCCTACCATAATATCAAATGAAAGAAACATCCAGATAATAAGTCAGATGAACAACTGAGATAGAAATATTAAAATCTCTGAGAAGTATAATAAGTAATAAGTGAAGTATCCCAAAGATATTTTTTAAATAGTAACAAATGTGTACTATTCTGAATAATTTTTTTAATCTGTCTGATGATAATTCCAGCAGGATTAATATGTTTTTTTGAGCAGAGATGATTTGCCTCTGTACTCAAATATGTGTGAAGTATTGGACAGCAGAGGAAAGTAGCGTACAGTGCCTCTCTGAACTGAACCAGCTCACAAAGTAGGGAACGATAGGGAGAAAATATCCCAAGGAGAAAATACTAAGAAGAAATATAAAAATGAAATAATAAATATGAAACTCAGATGACTATTACTATCAAGGAAGATCAAGTGAGAATGATATAAACTCAAATATAAATAAGAAAATTTTAAAATGGAAGGAAGTCCAAAATAGTAACAAACTTAGAATAATTATCATAAGCAATTGTTTCAGACAAAGCAAGTATAGTCTGAAAAAATTACTTCTGGAGAAGGGCATTCTGTAGCGTGACAGAAAATCCACTACATTTTAAGTCATGTGAAATCATAACGTTTAATTACACCAACAAATGTTACAATAATATTGAATGACATTTAAATAAATCAGAGGAATGAACCACAATAAAATAAAAATCCTCACTACATTATATATAAAAACCACTGTTTTAAAAACCAAAGAAAGTATCGAAGCAGCTCATCAAATCATAGTATAATACCAGTAAGTTACCCAGGAAGCTCAGAGCAGTAAACCAGTTATATAAGACCATATCAAAGAAAAAAGAGACTCAATTAAAGGGTGGTGAATACCAAAATACCCCAAAAACAAGAAGAGGGAAGAACAAAGTTTGTGAACAGGAAGAAAACAATACCCAGAAACCTGTATAGAAGAATAAAGTCAGTTCAGTGAATAAATTAAATACTCCAAACTAAACCTCAGTCGTGATAACACCAAGTACCTTGGTTTACCCAAGAATGAGGAAGGAAGAACAGAAGAGTGAAGACTAGACGAGGGACAAGAATGAAGACTAGAAGAGGGACAAGATTGAATACCAGAAGGAAGATACGAAGAAGGACAAGAAAGAAGACAGGAGGAGAGGAAGAAATAGTATGAAAGAAACACCGTTATAAAACCTATTATTATATAAACTACTATCAACCCCAAACCCGCAAAAACTAAGCAAAAGAAAGTATAACATACCCAAAATATTATAAAATGTAATTATTGAGAAAACTAAAGTGTTGTATAGCGTTATAAGAAATGCACCGACTAAAGCTATTGTGTAATAAAGAAAATAAACTAGTCTTAACGGTCCATGATTACTAAAGGTCTGGTCTGAGATAATAAGACTCAAAATATCAGAACCAACAGTGAAAGTGAATTTGTGTAAGTGTTGTTTTTTAAAAAAATGCAATAAACTTAAAGTTGGTGATACTATAACTTAGTAGTATGCTATATCACAACTTTAAAATCTAATAATAAACAGCATAATAAAATAATAAAATGGAAGGTTTCCAGTATTTTATTATTTTAATGTAAATCTTTATTTACAAGACATTTGTAAAAAATGATAATAAATAGAGTATGGGAGTTAATGTTTACTGATGTAGGGGATCACAATAATAATGGTTTAAACCAGAAAGGACTGGTACTACTATAGTATGAATAAGTGTAACATGTTTAAATAGACTGTTATTTCACAGTCCTAAAATCAATGTGTTAAATAAATGTATTTGTAAGGTTTATTAGAAAATAAGATTTATGTTATGTGTTTTAAAAAGAATTATGTTTGATAAATAATAACCTACATACCAGTAATAATGTTCTAATAGGTATGCTATGTTAGCTCAAAAATAGTTAAAAGATATATGTTCAAACCATATCTGCAATATGTTCAATTGTGCAGATTGCTAAACCATGTTCATAATTATTTATTTTCAATATGTAGTGTTAATTAACTACTACACAACACAATAAGTTATAAATCATGTTATTTTCATATAATTGTAATTATGTAAAGTCAGAGGAGGATTAAGTTTAAATTATTTGAGAAGGAAAGAAATATAAAATTATAAAATCTAGGCCATTTGGTGAAATCAGAGAACCAATATAAAATAGTATAACTCACTTATAAATCCTGTAAACTACCAAGATTTATATAAGATAACACAATTAACCACTACTAGGAATGATCCTATGAATTAAAATGATAATAAGGAAATATACCTTAACATTTTGTAAATTGTCAAAATATATAAATTAATTAATTTTAAAGAGCAATGTCAAATTTACAGATTAACACAAAAAACCAGTTCAAAGGTGTAATTTATATGTATTTGAGGAAAGGAAGAGGAATATGACTAATTAAAATTTATTATAATAGTATTAATAATATTTAAATGGAGGGGATTTTGTATAAAGACGGAAATCCAATTTTGAGCCTATATTTCCACAAAGTAAAGAAATTTGTTAATTTCCACAAAATATCTACAGATATGGACTATAATACATCAATTTAAAGGGAATGAGATGATTAAACCAATAATAAGGTTAATAATTCATAATTCCATACATAATGTAATATTTTATCATATGTATGGGAAGTCGAAAAATGTTAACAATACTTTTTCAAAGATTAACTGGGCAAGAATTATGACCAAGTTAATTAGTCTTTTGTTGAATATCAAGCTGGACAGTTGTGTAAAAGAACGTTTCTTTAAAATCGAGAAAGATGGTACTAGCGTTTAGCCATTGAAATCAGTGAACGAGAGTTAAACGGTTTAGACACTTTTTAAAGCTAGAGCTGTTAATACATTCACGACAATAGTGAAAACAAAGACTTAACTCTATAATACGAGTGATAGAAACAAGTAAAACATTATAATTAAGCTGATTCATTCTGAAATTCCTAACCATAACTTGAAAACTTAACCGCAGAAGTTGAACACATAGAAAATAAACTAACTAACACCAGTTTACACAGCACACTTCACCAGAATACACCAAATAGATTAACAGACATATTACACCAGTGCGGGGACATTTTAAACCTTAATAAAAGGAATTTTATTGTGATTTTCTGACACCACGCATATGCTGTGACTTTGTCCAACTCGAGTAGCGGCCATCTTGAAAACGAAATCTGCTTACTACATCGCAGTCACTGACGTCACATCAGTCTTCATTGGTTTGACAAAACATTTATATTCAAATATTATATACTGAATTTATTTAAATACTATTGAATAGTAATTATTGTATTTATTTTTAATTGTTAATGTTATACTTTCTCGTCACCCTTCTCTGACTATTAATTCTAATCGCTCAAAGAACCTGTCTTTTAATATAATATAACATAAAATTTTGTTCTGTATGACACAATCGATAATTCCTGAGACAGAGTCGATAATTGCTCTCCATCGATAAAATATCGATTATTTATTTAAAATTGTCAATAAATCTTTATATTTCCATTATTTTGTATCTGTACTTATTTCACAGGGTAATTTAAGGGTATTTATAAGGCTGAAGGAATTAAGTGAGAAGAATATATTCTATTTTGAACAAGATATTGGACCAGTCAGAAAAGTCACCAATCGATTATTACCTGGAGTTAATCTATTTAACTCCAGACTTGGTGCAAATCTTCAAGAAGTGCTCGACGGTCAATAAATACCTACCTGTTATTAAAATTTACCAGAACCTTTTAAAAAACAGATTTATCTCTTATACATACCCCTATAAACATAAACAAAATTATTTTATTATTTGAAAATTCTGTAATTAATGAATTTTCCGTATACTTTTTATTCTTTTGTAACGACCGGCATACAGCGGTCTGGTGACCAAGTGGCTAGCCCAAACAGTGGGACTCAGACAGATTACAGCCATAGACAGGGTCTTCTTAAAAAGTGGCTTCCATCGCGGGGCTTGAACGAGGCAGACGTCTCGTCTAGTTACAAAGTGGCGTCTAACTTAGAGGGCTTGAATAGATAAGCCTGGCAGCGGTTATCCAGTCAGGAGAAGGGCAACAACGATATAAAGCAAAATGGCAGAACTTACCCGAGAGGAGATGATGAAAAAGCTGATGGAAATGATAGTACAAATGAATAAGAACCTCGGATCCAAACTAGACGGGATGATAAAGAAAATGGATGATTGGGCCGAAGAAGGAAAAGAGGACAGATTAAAGGGAGAAGAATTAAGAGATGAGAAGACCGAAGAAATAAAAAATGATAGGCAACCAGAATCAGAAGAAGTAATAAATGATAAATCGCAGGAAGATAGCCAACCAGAACCAGAAGAAGTACCAAATGACAAAACAGAGGATCCCGTTGTAGTATTGCTTGAGAAGAAAACTAACGGGAATAAAGAAAATACTACAGATATGGAAGTAGAACCAAGGGAAAGGAGGACAACGCTTCCAAGGAAATTAAGGAAAACCAAGGAAGAAATAGAAATGATGAACCATGGTTTAATGGATGTCAATAATATTCCAAGTACCGACCATGAAGAAATCAGGAATTACAGAAATTTCGGAAGGAGATTCAAGGTAATCTCAGAAATAATGTACCACCAAACAGTAGTTTACCAATGGGGAAGGACCAGAGGTAAACGGAATACTACATGTGGACTAGATCAGTTCCAGTGCGGAGCTAAACAGTGTATTTCAGAAAGATGGAAATATAACATCTTATCAGACTGTGACGATGGCACTGGTGAATCACCAGAGTGTGTTCCATTAGTGCGCCATCCAGGACTATTCCAGTGTACAATTACACAAAAATGTATACCTTCCGGATGGATATGTGATGATGAACCAGATTATGGGGATTCAGAGAAGCAAATAATCGATAAACCAGATGAAGACCCTCACAGATATTTTTCAGGTCATAAAGCCTATGGACCAGAGACATATTGGAATATAAGACAATATAATAATGGGAAAAATAATAATTACAATGATAATAATAATACGGGCCCAAATTATCAAAACCCGAATCGACCCTCTAATGGTTATCAGGGTAACCGCAATCTACCCTGATAACGTAAATAGTCAGAGAAGCCCCAATTATGGTAACAGTCCTTACCATAATAATGCTAATCGTGCGGGTCCCAATAATAGTAATTTTAATAATAATAGGTATCCTCGCCCTAGAGTGAACTTCATACGAGCCACAGAAGGAAGACAGCGAGGATTCAACCACAATCGACGAAGCAGTTACCGAAGATACGAAGAAAGGCGGAGGAGCCTAGAACGGGACCAACCGAGGTACTATCCGGCGCGTAGGAGCAATAGTTTGGATCTGATAAGGATCCATACGGATACATAATGAGGTGGTAAAAGGGATGGATGTCATGATAACCAACAACGGCAAAACCACCACAAAGAAGATGAAAATAATTACCACTGAGGAAAAATGAGAAGAAGAAGGGACAAAGAACCAAAATGGGAATTTAAGATATAAATTAATTAAGAAACTACACCTTATAAAGGAACTATGAGCAACAATGCACTATAATAAAAAGCATCCACCTGGGTATAAAGAAAAAATAATAATAAGAAATACGTTTGAATAAAGACAAGGAAAGAGTCATACAATATTTATGAAACTAATATGATATGTTTACCATATAATTATGAAAACTATTACAATCATTTATGAAAAGTCTATGTGGCAGTAATATAAGAAGAAGTTAAAATAAAAACCTCCAAATTCTAAAAAATAATATAAGCACATATTATCTACAATTATTAGAAAATTTTATGGCTAGAAGATATATAAGATAGAATTTAATACCCCCAAAATTCCAAAATACATGTAAGCCAATCTTACATAAAGATTATTTGAAAGAAATTATTTGAAAAGAAGAATAATATAAGAAGGGTTTGGACTTAATACAGCCAAATAGAATTTAAAACCCCCAAAATTCTAAAATACATGTAAGCCAATCTTACATAAAGATTATTTGAAAGAAATTATTTGAAAAGAAGAATAATATAATAAGGGTTTGGACTTAATACAGCCAAATAGAATTTAAAACCCCTAAATTCTAAACATAATGTAAGACAATTACATACAATTTATTTGAAGAGAAACATATTTTGAAGGAAGAATAACAAGAAGAATTTTGAAATAAACCTCCAAATTCTAAAAAGAAATATAAGCAAATATTATCTACAATTATTAGAAAATTTTATGGCAAGAATATAAGAAGAATTAGAATTTAAAAAAACCTCTAAATTCTAAACACAATGTAAGCCAATTACATACAATTTGTTTGAGAAGGAACATTTTGGAAGAAGATATATAAAACAGAATTTTGAATGTAAACCAACCAAATTCTAAAAACAAATGTAAGCCCACTTTACATAACAAATATTTGAAGAAAAACTTTATGGCTATAATATAATAATAAAGAAGTAGAGAATTTAGAAATAAAACCATCTAAGGTAAAAAACAAATAAGGACAGATTACTAAATATTTATTTGAAGAGAAACATTTTGACAATAATACCAAGAGAGTTTAGAGAAATAAAACCAGCCAAAACACATGTAAGCCCACCTTACATACAATTTATTTGAGAAGGAACATTTTGGAAGAAGATATATAAAACAGAATTTTGAATGTAAACCAACCAAATTCTAAAAACAAATGTAAGCCCACTTTACATAACAAATATTTGAAGAAAAACTTTATGGCTATAATATAATAATAAAGAAGGAGAGAATTTAGAAATAAAACCATCTAAGGTCAAAAACAAATAAGGACAGATTACGAAATATTTATTTGAAGAGAAACATTTTGACAATAATACCAAGAGAGTTTAGAGAAATAAAACCAGCCAAAACACATGTAAGCCCACCTTACATACAAATTATTTGAGAAAACTTCACAGAATAATATAAGAAGAGTGAATTTTGAATTATGAATAAATCAAGTTTCCCAAACCAAGTATAAGTACAACTTACCAACCAATTATAAATAAAACACTATGGTGAGATAAACTGATGAAATTTCCTACCATATTTATGGTAAGCATAGAAGATAATTACCATGGTAACAAAGGATCATAATGGGATGAATAAAAGAAAACAGATTTAGAATTAAAACAAATAATTCTAGACAGTATAATCATGTCTAAGTTCAATATGAAGAGTAAAAACCTTTCCGTAAAATGGTGTTGAAGGAAATAAAAAAGAAAAAATTCTTTAATACGATTTGAGTGATTGAATAAAATAAAGTACAAAAACTTCTTTGGAATTAAGAGAGAATGAAACTTTAAGTGGTATGAGGAGAAAATATGACCTCATAATGAAATTAATAAAAAAACCATCATTTGCAAGTATAATAGCAATGACCGGAATAATGTAAAAAAAATGTCAAAGATTTATGTAATTAAACGAATTAATATAAAATGATTTATGAATTAAATGACAATTATGATAATGACAGTTATACAAATTCTAGAAAATAGAACAAGTGGAAATTTTAAGAACGATGAAACAGTCTAAAAATGTCATAAAGATATGCTACTATAAATAATGCAGATTATAATGAAAAAACCAGAAGGTAATAAAGAATTTATAACCAAAAGATTTATATGATAAGAAAAGTTGAAAAAATGTAATAATAGAAGAGCTTCCTACCATAATATCAAATGAAAGAAACATCCAGATAATAAGTCAGATGAACAACTGAGATAGAAATATTAAAATCTCTGAGAAGTATAATAAGTAATAAGTGAAGTATCCCAAAGATATTTTTTAAATAGTAACAAATGTGTACTATTCTGAATAATTTTTTTAATCTGTCTGATGATAATTCCAGCAGGATTAATATGTTTTTTTGAGCAGAGATGATTTGCCTCTGTACTCAAATATGTGTGAAGTATTGGACAGCAGAGGAAAGTAGCGTACAGTGCCTCTCTGAACTGAACCAGCTCACAAAGTAGGGAACGATAGGGAGAAAATATCCCAAGGAGAAAATACTAAGAAGAAATATAAAAATGAAATAATAAATATGAAACTCAGATGACTATTACTATCAAGGAAGATCAAGTGAGAATGATATAAACTCAAATATAAATAAGAAAATTTTAAAATGGAAGGAAGTCCAAAATAGTAACAAACTTAGAATAATTATCATAAGCAATTGTTTCAGACAAAGCAAGTATAGTCTGAAAAAATTACTTCTGGAGAAGGGCATTCTGTAGCGTGACAGAAAATCCACTACATTTTAAGTCATGTGAAATCATAACGTTTAATTACACCAACAAATGTTACAATAATATTGAATGACATTTAAATAAATCAGAGGAATGAACCACAATAAAATAAAAATCCTCACTACATTATATATAAAAACCACTGTTTTAAAAACCAAAGAAAGTATCGAAGCAGCTCATCAAATCATAGTATAATACCAGTAAGTTACCCAGGAAGCTCAGAGCAGTAAACCAGTTATATAAGACCATATCAAAGAAAAAAGAGACTCAATTAAAGGGTGGTGAATACCAAAATACCCCAAAAACAAGAAGAGGGAAGAACAAAGTTTGTGAACAGGAAGAAAACAATACCCAGAAACCTGTATAGAAGAATAAAGTCAGTTCAGTGAATAAATTAAATACTCCAAACTAAACCTCAGTCGTGATAACACCAAGTACCTTGGTTTACCCAAGAATGAGGAAGGAAGAACAGAAGAGTGAAGACTAGACGAGGGACAAGAATGAAGACTAGAAGAGGGACAAGATTGAATACCAGAAGGAAGATACGAAGAAGGACAAGAAAGAAGACAGGAGGAGAGGAAGAAATAGTATGAAAGAAACACCGTTATAAAACCTATTATTATATAAACTACTATCAACCCCAAACCCGCAAAAACTAAGCAAAAGAAAGTATAACATACCCAAAATATTATAAAATGTAATTATTGAGAAAACTAAAGTGTTGTATAGCGTTATAAGAAATGCACCGACTAAAGCTATTGTGTAATAAAGAAAATAAACTAGTCTTAACGGTCCATGATTACTAAAGGTCTGGTCTGAGATAATAAGACTCAAAATATCAGAACCAACAGTGAAAGTGAATTTGTGTAAGTGTTGTTTTTTAAAAAAATGCAATAAACTTAAAGTTGGTGATACTATAACTTAGTAGTATGCTATATCACAACTTTAAAATCTAATAATAAACAGCATAATAAAATAATAAAATGGAAGGTTTCCAGTATTTTATTATTTTAATGTAAATCTTTATTTACAAGACATTTGTAAAAAATGATAATAAATAGAGTATGGGAGTTAATGTTTACTGATGTAGGGGATCACAATAATAATGGTTTAAACCAGAAAGGACTGGTACTACTATAGTATGAATAAGTGTAACATGTTTAAATAGACTGTTATTTCACAGTCCTAAAATCAATGTGTTAAATAAATGTATTTGTAAGGTTTATTAGAAAATAAGATTTATGTTATGTGTTTTAAAAAGAATTATGTTTGATAAATAATAACCTACATACCAGTAATAATGTTCTAATAGGTATGCTATGTTAGCTCAAAAATAGTTAAAAGATATATGTTCAAACCATATCTGCAATATGTTCAATTGTGCAGATTGCTAAACCATGTTCATAATTATTTATTTTCAATATGTAGTGTTAATTAACTACTACACAACACAATAAGTTATAAATCATGTTATTTTCATATAATTGTAATTATGTAAAGTCAGAGGAGGATTAAGTTTAAATTATTTGAGAAGGAAAGAAATATAAAATTATAAAATCTAGGCCATTTGGTGAAATCAGAGAACCAATATAAAATAGTATAACTCACTTATAAATCCTGTAAACTACCAAGATTTATATAAGATAACACAATTAACCACTACTAGGAATGATCCTATGAATTAAAATGATAATAAGGAAATATACCTTAACATTTTGTAAATTGTCAAAATATATAAATTAATTAATTTTAAAGAGCAATGTCAAATTTACAGATTAACACAAAAAACCAGTTCAAAGGTGTAATTTATATGTATTTGAGGAAAGGAAGAGGAATATGACTAATTAAAATTTATTATAATAGTATTAATAATATTTAAATGGAGGGGATTTTGTATAAAGACGGAAATCCAATTTTGAGCCTATATTTCCACAAAGTAAAGAAATTTGTTAATTTCCACAAAATATCTACAGATATGGACTATAATACATCAATTTAAAGGGAATGAGATGATTAAACCAATAATAAGGTTAATAATTCATAATTCCATACATAATGTAATATTTTATCATATGTATGGGAAGTCGAAAAATGTTAACAATACTTTTTCAAAGATTAACTGGGCAAGAATTATGACCAAGTTAATTAGTCTTTTGTTGAATATCAAGCTGGACAGTTGTGTAAAAGAACGTTTCTTTAAAATCGAGAAAGATGGTACTAGCGTTTAGCCATTGAAATCAGTGAACGAGAGTTAAACGGTTTAGACACTTTTTAAAGCTAGAGCTGTTAATACATTCACGACAATAGTGAAAACAAAGACTTAACTCTATAATACGAGTGATAGAAACAAGTAAAACATTATAATTAAGCTGATTCATTCTGAAATTCCTAACCATAACTTGAAAACTTAACCGCAGAAGTTGAACACATAGAAAATAAACTAACTAACACCAGTTTACACAGCACACTTCACCAGAATACACCAAATAGATTAACAGACATATTACACCAGTGCGGGGACATTTTAAACCTTAATAAAAGGAATTTTATTGTGATTTTCTGACACCACGCATATGCTGTGACTTTGTCCAACTCGAGTAGCGGCCATCTTGAAAACGAAATCTGCTTACTACATCGCAGTCACTGACGTCACATCAGTCTTCATTGGTTTGACAAAACATTTATATTCAAATATTATATACTGAATTTATTTAAATACTATTGAATAGTAATTATTGTATTTATTTTTAATTGTTAATGTTATACTTTCTCGTCACCCTTCTCTGACTATTAATTCTAATCGCTCAAAGAACCTGTCTTTTAATATAATATAACATAAAATTTTGTTCTGTATGACACAATCGATAATTCCTGAGACAGAGTCGATAATTGCTCTCCATCGATAAAATATCGATTATTTATTTAAAATTGTCAATAAATCTTTATATTTCCATTATTTTGTATCTGTACTTATTTCACAGGGTAATTTAAGGGTATTTATAAGGCTGAAGGAATTAAGTGAGAAGAATATATTCTATTTTGAACAAGATATTGGACCAGTCAGAAAAGTCACCAATCGATTATTACCTGGAGTTAATCTATTTAACTCCAGACTTGGTGCAAATCTTCAAGAAGTGCTCGACGGTCAATAAATACCTACCTGTTATTAAAATTTACCAGAACCTTTTAAAAAACAGATTTATCTCTTATACATACCCCTATAAACATAAACAAAATTATTTTATTATTTAAAAATTCTGTAATTAATGAATTTTCCGTATACTTTTTATTCTTTTGTAACGACCGGCATACAGCGGTCTGGTGACCAAGTGGCTAGCCCAAACAGTGGGACTCAGACAGATTACAGCCATAGACAGGGTCTTCTTAAAAAGTGGCTTCCATCGCGGGGCTTGAACGAGGCAGACGTCTCGTCTAGTTACAAAGTGGCGTCTAACTTAGAGGGCTTGAATAGATAAGCCTGGCAGCGGTTATCCAGTCAGGAGAAGGGCAACAACGATATAAAGCAAAATGGCAGAACTTACCCGAGAGGAGATGATGAAAAAGCTGATGGAAATGATAGTACAAATGAATAAGAACCTCGGATCCAAACTAGACGGGATGATAAAGAAAATGGATGATTGGGCCGAAGAAGGAAAAGAGGACAGATTAAAGGGAGAAGAATTAAGAGATGAGAAGACCGAAGAAATAAAAAATGATAGGCAACCAGAATCAGAAGAAGTAATAAATGATAAATCGCAGGAAGATAGCCAACCAGAACCAGAAGAAGTACCAAATGACAAAACAGAGGATCCCGTTGTAGTATTGCTTGAGAAGAAAACTAACGGGAATAAAGAAAATACTACAGATATGGAAGTAGAACCAAGGGAAAGGAGGACAACGCTTCCAAGGAAATTAAGGAAAACCAAGGAAGAAATAGAAATGATGAACCATGGTTTAATGGATGTCAATAATATTCCAAGTACCGACCATGAAGAAATCAGGAATTACAGAAATTTCGGAAGGAGATTCAAGGTAATCTCAGAAATAATGTACCACCAAACAGTAGTTTACCAATGGGGAAGGACCAGAGGTAAACGGAATACTACATGTGGACTAGATCAGTTCCAGTGCGGAGCTAAACAGTGTATTTCAGAAAGATGGAAATATAACATCTTATCAGACTGTGACGATGGCACTGGTGAATCACCAGAGTGTGTTCCATTAGTGCGCCATCCAGGACTATTCCAGTGTACAATTACACAAAAATGTATACCTTCCGGATGGATATGTGATGATGAACCAGATTATGGGGATTCAGAGAAGCAAATAATCGATAAACCAGATGAAGACCCTCACAGATATTTTTCAGGTCATAAAGCCTATGGACCAGAGACATATTGGAATATAAGACAATATAATAATGGGAAAAATAATAATTACAATGATAATAATAATACGGGCCCAAATTATCAAAACCCGAATCGACCCTCTAATGGTTATCAGGGTAACCGCAATCTACCCTGATAACGTAAATAGTCAGAGAAGCCCCAATTATGGTAACAGTCCTTACCATAATAATGCTAATCGTGCGGGTCCCAATAATAGTAATTTTAATAATAATAGGTATCCTCGCCCTAGAGTGAACTTCATACGAGCCACAGAAGGAAGACAGCGAGGATTCAACCACAATCGACGAAGCAGTTACCGAAGATACGAAGAAAGGCGGAGGAGCCTAGAACGGGACCAACCGAGGTACTATCCGGCGCGTAGGAGCAATAGTTTGGATCTGATAAGGATCCATACGGATACATAATGAGGTGGTAAAAGGGATGGATGTCATGATAACCAACAACGGCAAAACCACCACAAAGAAGATGAAAATAATTACCACTGAGGAAAAATGAGAAGAAGAAGGGACAAAGAACCAAAATGGGAATTTAAGATATAAATTAATTAAGAAACTACACCTTATAAAGGAACTATGAGCAACAATGCACTATAATAAAAAGCATCCACCTGGGTATAAAGAAAAAATAATAATAAGAAATACGTTTGAATAAAGACAAGGAAAGAGTCATACAATATTTATGAAACTAATATGATATGTTTACCATATAATTATGAAAACTATTACAATCATTTATGAAAAGTCTATGTGGCAGTAATATAAGAAGAAGTTAAAATAAAAACCTCCAAATTCTAAAAAATAATATAAGCACATATTATCTACAATTATTAGAAAATTTTATGGCTAGAAGATATATAAGATAGAATTTAATACCCCCAAAATTCCAAAATACATGTAAGCCAATCTTACATAAAGATTATTTGAAAGAAATTATTTGAAAAGAAGAATAATATAAGAAGGGTTTGGACTTAATACAGCCAAATAGAATTTAAAACCCCCAAAATTCTAAAATACATGTAAGCCAATCTTACATAAAGATTATTTGAAAGAAATTATTTGAAAAGAAGAATAATATAATAAGGGTTTGGACTTAATACAGCCAAATAGAATTTAAAACCCCTAAATTCTAAACATAATGTAAGACAATTACATACAATTTATTTGAAGAGAAACATATTTTGAAGGAAGAATAACAAGAAGAATTTTGAAATAAACCTCCAAATTCTAAAAAGAAATATAAGCAAATATTATCTACAATTATTAGAAAATTTTATGGCAAGAATATAAGAAGAATTAGAATTTAAAAAAACCTCTAAATTCTAAACACAATGTAAGCCAATTACATACAATTTGTTTGAGAAGGAACATTTTGGAAGAAGATATATAAAACAGAATTTTGAATGTAAACCAACCAAATTCTAAAAACAAATGTAAGCCCACTTTACATAACAAATATTTGAAGAAAAACTTTATGGCTATAATATAATAATAAAGAAGTAGAGAATTTAGAAATAAAACCATCTAAGGTAAAAAACAAATAAGGACAGATTACTAAATATTTATTTGAAGAGAAACATTTTGACAATAATACCAAGAGAGTTTAGAGAAATAAAACCAGCCAAAACACATGTAAGCCCACCTTACATACAATTTATTTGAGAAGGAACATTTTGGAAGAAGATATATAAAACAGAATTTTGAATGTAAACCAACCAAATTCTAAAAACAAATGTAAGCCCACTTTACATAACAAATATTTGAAGAAAAACTTTATGGCTATAATATAATAATAAAGAAGGAGAGAATTTAGAAATAAAACCATCTAAGGTCAAAAACAAATAAGGACAGATTACGAAATATTTATTTGAAGAGAAACATTTTGACAATAATACCAAGAGAGTTTAGAGAAATAAAACCAGCCAAAACACATGTAAGCCCACCTTACATACAAATTATTTGAGAAAACTTCACAGAATAATATAAGAAGAGTGAATTTTGAATTATGAATAAATCAAGTTTCCCAAACCAAGTATAAGTACAACTTACCAACCAATTATAAATAAAACACTATGGTGAGATAAACTGATGAAATTTCCTACCATATTTATGGTAAGCATAGAAGATAATTACCATGGTAACAAAGGATCATAATGGGATGAATAAAAGAAAACAGATTTAGAATTAAAACAAATAATTCTAGACAGTATAATCATGTCTAAGTTCAATATGAAGAGTAAAAACCTTTCCGTAAAATGGTGTTGAAGGAAATAAAAAAGAAAAAATTCTTTAATACGATTTGAGTGATTGAATAAAATAAAGTACAAAAACTTCTTTGGAATTAAGAGAGAATGAAACTTTAAGTGGTATGAGGAGAAAATATGACCTCATAATGAAATTAATAAAAAAACCATCATTTGCAAGTATAATAGCAATGACCGGAATAATGTAAAAATAATGTCAAAGATTTATGTAATTAAACGAATTAATATAAAATGATTTATGAATTAAATGACAATTATGATAATGACAGTTATACAAATTCTAGAAAATAGAACAAGTGGAAATTTTAAGAACGATGAAACAGTCTAAAAATGTCATAAAGATATGCTACTATAAATAATGCAGATTATAATGAAAAAACCAGAAGGTAATAAAGAATTTATAACCAAAAGATTTATATGATAAGAAAAGTTGAAAAAATGTAATAATAGAAGAGCTTCCTACCATAATATCAAATGAAAGAAACATCCAGATAATAAGTCAGATGAACAACTGAGATAGAAATATTAAAATCTCTGAGAAGTATAATAAGTAATAAGTGAAGTATCCCAAAGATATTTTTTAAATAGTAACAAATGTGTACTATTCTGAATAATTTTTTTAATCTGTCTGATGATAATTCCAGCAGGATTAATATGTTTTTTTGAGCAGAGATGATTTGCCTCTGTACTCAAATATGTGTGAAGTATTGGACAGCAGAGGAAAGTAGCGTACAGTGCCTCTCTGAACTGAACCAGCTCACAAAGTAGGGAACGATAGGGAGAAAATATCCCAAGGAGAAAATACTAAGAAGAAATATAAAAATGAAATAATAAATATGAAACTCAGATGACTATTACTATCAAGGAAGATCAAGTGAGAATGATATAAACTCAAATATAAATAAGAAAATTTTAAAATGGAAGGAAGTCCAAAATAGTAACAAACTTAGAATAATTATCATAAGCAATTGTTTCAGACAAAGCAAGTATAGTCTGAAAAAATTACTTCTGGAGAAGGGCATTCTGTAGCGTGACAGAAAATCCACTACATTTTAAGTCATGTGAAATCATAACGTTTAATTACACCAACAAATGTTACAATAATATTGAATGACATTTAAATAAATCAGAGGAATGAACCACAATAAAATAAAAATCCTCACTACATTATATATAAAAACCACTGTTTTAAAAACCAAAGAAAGTATCGAAGCAGCTCATCAAATCATAGTATAATACCAGTAAGTTACCCAGGAAGCTCAGAGCAGTAAACCAGTTATATAAGACCATATCAAAGAAAAAAGAGACTCAATTAAAGGGTGGTGAATACCAAAATACCCCAAAAACAAGAAGAGGGAAGAACAAAGTTTGTGAACAGGAAGAAAACAATACCCAGAAACCTGTATAGAAGAATAAAGTCAGTTCAGTGAATAAATTAAATACTCCAAACTAAACCTCAGTCGTGATAACACCAAGTACCTTGGTTTACCCAAGAATGAGGAAGGAAGAACAGAAGAGTGAAGACTAGACGAGGGACAAGAATGAAGACTAGAAGAGGGACAAGATTGAATACCAGAAGGAAGATACGAAGAAGGACAAGAAAGAAGACAGGAGGAGAGGAAGAAATAGTATGAAAGAAACACCGTTATAAAACCTATTATTATATAAACTACTATCAACCCCAAACCCGCAAAAACTAAGCAAAAGAAAGTATAACATACCCAAAATATTATAAAATGTAATTATTGAGAAAACTAAAGTGTTGTATAGCGTTATAAGAAATGCACCGACTAAAGCTATTGTGTAATAAAGAAAATAAACTAGTCTTAACGGTCCATGATTACTAAAGGTCTGGTCTGAGATAATAAGACTCAAAATATCAGAACCAACAGTGAAAGTGAATTTGTGTAAGTGTTGTTTTTTAAAAAAATGCAATAAACTTAAAGTTGGTGATACTATAACTTAGTAGTATGCTATATCACAACTTTAAAATCTAATAATAAACAGCATAATAAAATAATAAAATGGAAGGTTTCCAGTATTTATTATTTTTAATGTAAATCTTTATTTACAAGACATTTGTAAAAAATGATAATAAATAGAGTATGGGAGTTAATGTTTACTGATGTAGGGGATCACAATAATAATGGTTTAAACCAGAAAGGACTGGTACTACTATAGTATGAATAAGTGTAACATGTTTAAATAGACTGTTATTTCACAGTCCTAAAATCAATGTGTTAAATAAATGTATTTGTAAGGTTTATTAGAAAATAAGATTTATGTTATGTGTTTTAAAAAGAATTATGTTTGATAAATAATAACCTACATACCAGTAATAATGTTCTAATAGGTATGCTATGTTAGCTCAAAAATAGTTAAAAGATATATGTTCAAACCATATCTGCAATATGTTCAATTGTGCAGATTGCTAAACCATGTTCATAATTATTTATTTTCAATATGTAGTGTTAATTAACTACTACACAACACAATAAGTTATAAATCATGTTATTTTCATATAATTGTAATTATGTAAAGTCAGAGGAGGATTAAGTTTAAATTATTTGAGAAGGAAAGAAATATAAAATTATAAAATCTAGGCCATTTGGTGAAATCAGAGAACCAATATAAAATAGTATAACTCACTTATAAATCCTGTAAACTACCAAGATTTATATAAGATAACACAATTAACCACTACTAGGAATGATCCTATGAATTAAAATGATAATAAGGAAATGTACCTTAACATTTTGTAAATTGTCAAAATATATAAATTAATTAATTTTAAAGAGCAATGTCAAATTTACAGATTAACACAAAAAACCAGTTCAAAGGTGTAATTTATATGTATTTGAGGAAAGGAAGAGGAATATGACTAATTAAAATTTATTATAATAGTATTAATAATATTTAAATGGAGGGGATTTTGTATAAAGACGGAAATCCAATTTTGAGCCTATATTTCCACAAAGTAAAGAAATTTGTTAATTTCCACAAAATATCTACAGATATGGACTATAATACATCAATTTAAAGGGAATGAGATGATTAAACCAATAATAAGGTTAATAATTCATAATTCCATACATAATGTAATATTTTATCATATGTATGGGAAGTCGAAAAATGTTAACAATACTTTTTCAAAGATTAACTGGGCAAGAATTATGACCAAGTTAATTAGTCTTTTGTTGAATATCAAGCTGGACAGTTGTGTAAAAGAACGTTTCTTTAAAATCGAGAAAGATGGTACTAGCGTTTAGCCATTGAAATCAGTGAACGAGAGTTAAACGGTTTAGACACTTTTTAAAGCTAGAGCTGTTAATACATTCACGACAATAGTGAAAACAAAGACTTAACTCTATAATACGAGTGATAGAAACAAGTAAAACATTATAATTAAGCTGATTCATTCTGAAATTCCTAACCATAACTTGAAAACTTAACCGCAGAAGTTGAACACATAGAAAATAAACTAACTAACACCAGTTTACACAGCACACTTCACCAGAATACACCAAATAGATTAACAGACATATTACACCAGTGCGGGGACATTTTAAACCTTAATAAAAGGAATTTTATTGTGATTTTCTGACACCACGCATATGCTGTGACTTTGTCCAACTCGAGTAGCGGCCATCTTGAAAACGAAATCTGCTTACTACATCGCAGTCACTGACGTCACATCAGTCTTCATTGGTTTGACAAAACATTTATATTCAAATATTATATACTGAATTTATTTAAATACTATTGAATAGTAATTATTGTATTTATTTTTAATTGTTAATGTTATACTTTCTCGTCACCCTTCTCTGACTATTAATTCTAATCGCTCAAAGAACCTGTCTTTTAATATAATATAACATAAAATTTTGTTCTGTATGACACAATCGATAATTCCTGAGACAGAGTCGATAATTGCTCTCCATCGATAAAATATCGATTATTTATTTAAAATTGTCAATAAATCTTTATATTTCCATTATTTTGTATCTGTACTTATTTCACAGGGTAATTTAAGGGTATTTATAAGGCTGAAGGAATTAAGTGAGAAGAATATATTCTATTTTGAACAAGATATTGGACCAGTCAGAAAAGTCACCAATCGATTATTACCTGGAGTTAATCTATTTAACTCCAGACTTGGTGCAAATCTTCAAGAAGTGCTCGACGGTCAATAAATACCTACCTGT
>JAWRYS010000954.1:0-222211 GCA_034769895.1 Magicicada septendecula | reverse complement strand
GGATATGTCCAAGCCTCCAAAAAACCGTCTGGATGCTACACTGTACAGATTTAAAAAATATAATTAAAATTTTATTGTCAGCCATGGATTTAGTGTATTAAAATTTAAAAAAAATGGTCATCGAACATTTCTTTAATTTATCATTCACCAATGGTCTGTTCAACAATTAATTTAATAGGAATGTTTGAATTTCACAGTTATTTACCGAAAAAGTAAAACATTAAACTTTCCTTTATTATGCACAGAAACATTATGATCTACAAAATGCTGTAAACATAGTATTATAACCAAAGTTCTTGTTTGTATTTACTCTGCCCATTATAAGTGAAAACCTGTGGTATGTGCATTCCTTTGCAGCAGTTTCATATAACTTTATTTTTATGTAGAGTTTCACATCTGGCATAATAAAATAAATCATTTGTAACTGAATAATAAATGATTGTTGTTAATGAAATGACATTCTAATTATGATGGCTTATTCTTTTTAATGAACTTATATAATAATAAATATGTAGGTAAAGTTTAGAGGTCTGAAGGAACACTGAATATTGATTTTAATGGAAGTATGTTTAGTGATTTTAATGGTAAATGTCAAGTGAAACATAATTTGACATATTTTATTGTAAATAAATAAATAGCATGTTTTCTTCTTGTGTAATAGGAATGTGGAGGTGCTATAAGTACAGATAAGACAGGTAATATATCCATCAAAGTACAGGCAAAACCAGGAGCAAAAGTCAATAATATTACAGGTAATTGCAAATGCAAGCAAACTTTTATTTAAAAAACATCTTGAATTTTAGTGTGAGTGCAAACATCAGTATTCCAGCTATTTTTACACTCTTATATATAAAATTTAACATGATCAGTGGCTGCAGAAATGGAGAAAATTTGTGTCAGCTTCCTGGTATAATTTATTTTATTTATATTGTAATGTAAGATGTCATCTTTATTGTTTCAAAACTTTGTTAAATTATAATACATCTGTGTATGAAGCCTTTACGTTTCCAGTTATCTTCTTGAGTACAATACAATCAGTTGCAAATAATGAGTTCTTTTTCATTTAATTTTTGTAGTTTCATACACAAAAATCTCCCCCCAGAACCTGCCAGAACCCCCAGAAGGAAATCCTGGCTGTGCTCCTTTGTGTTGAAATAACATTGTATTGTATTCTTCTTTGCTTCATGTTTTAAGATATCCTCCTCTGTTGTATATTGTAGCAACATAGTCCACATGAACGTTACACTGTTTTAGCCTTTATTAGTGGGTGACTCTGCCAAGGGCCAGGAATGTCTTTGAGCCTCACCACTATGCAGTGTTATAGTAGAAAATGGAATGTGGGAGTGGTGGGAATGACAACAGCAACCCCACTCCTGACTTGATTGGTGCAACACATTGTACCTCACAACAGTACTGTTCAGTTTGTTTGGGTGAACAGAATTGTCATGTGTTGTGCTTGTTCATAATTTATCTGTACTTGTGATTTCTTATTTGAGTTACTGAATTTAAATGGCATCTGCACAGTCTCATAAGAAAAACCATATTTTTTTTAAATATTGCAACAAAATTACAAATCTTAAAACAAACTTTGTGAAGGTAAAAGTGATGCATCTCTTGCAGAAATGTATGGTGTGGGGACATCTACTATAAGTGATAAAAAATGAGAAAAAATGAGAAAAGACAGAATACTGCAGTACGCTTCCAAGCTGGGCTCTGAAGATGGATTGAAAAGAAGAGAAACATTACTATAACATTATGAATTGCCAGTAATACAGCATTAGACTGTGCAATGTTTATTTGGTTTACACAAAGAAGGAGCTTAGGTGATCTTGTATCAGGTCCACTGATCTGCGAGAAAGACTTAGAATTTAATGATAAATTAAGTGGACCACCAGATTTTAAGGCTAACTCCCTAGAAATTCAAGGAGAAATTTTATCTGGAGATGTTAACTCTGCACAGAAATTTAAAAATATGTTTATGAGTATGGTTAATGAACAGAGGTACTCGAGGAGTGATACCTACAATGCTGATGAAACTGGTGTCAACTGGCATTCTCTACCTAGAAAGTATCTAGCTTCACATCGAGAAAGTTTTGCTGCAGGCTTTAAAGTCGGTAAGGATAGTATAACTGTTATGGTATGTGGTAATGTGAGTGGCTTGCATTCCTTGTGAATAATGTTCATCAGAAAAAGGAAACAGCCTTGTTGCTTCAAAAATGTATCCTGCCTGCCTGTCTCTTACAAGTCGCAAATAAATTCCTGGATGACTGCTGAAATTTTCATCGAGTGGTATATCAATGAATTCATACCAATATAATATTTGTGTACGGTAAGTGTTTGGAATAAGTATGATGAAAATGATGTGTCTAACCTAATACTGAGTTTTGATAAGTACCCCCTTCTATCCTTATACTTTGTGTATGTTTGAAAATCTGGACAAATTGATAATCTGGACTAGGTCAAACACCAATTAGTTTGAATTACCAACACTGCACTATATTTGGTGAACCTTTTAAACTTCCAAACAAGTTACTGTATTAATACAGAATTAGTATATGGTAAATTATTATTTTGCATGGATCCCACAGTTCCTGCCACATCTTGCTCTCAGCTTCCACAATAATTTGTTCCGAGTATCTTCCTCTTCTAAGCCTCTTGCTGCTTTGTTTATAAATAACATGTTCTTACATATTCTTTCACCTCTCCCCATTCTCATTACATGGAGTGATTTTAACCAGATTTACCTGATGGCTTGTTTCTTCCTTACAGGTTCCATCCTGACTAATACTACTTCTCAAATACACGTATAATTTGTCCTGTTTTATGTTGCCAGGTATTTGAAGATTCACAGATTGATTTTTCAAAGCTAAATATTTATGTATTTGTTTTTTTGTTGACATTTAGATTCAATTCCCATCTGTTGTATTCTATTAATTTTCACAAAGTATACAAAACGTCTTCTCCATGAGGTTATCCACAAATAAAAAGATGCATAAATGTTGCACACCTAACTGATTCTGATTCTGTAACACTTGTATGTCCAGAACTCTGTGTGTATATTTTAAATAAAGAACCATGCTTGTTCATCCCCTTGCTTATTCTAAACGATTGAGCGCTTTCCATTACAGTTCTTATCCTTGCTTAAACGTTTTTATGGATGTTGTATATGCTTCTTACGTATGCAAGATTAAATTCATAATTGTCTAGTGTTATAAACAGCTTGGTTAGTGGGACATTTCAAGCCTTTCCAGGTCTTTAAATACCAAGTAAATCTCATTTGTTTTTATGTGAGCTGACTTAATGAAAATATACATATTGGTATTGTCCACACTTCATCTTCTTGCCCTGAAACCACCCTGTTCTTCAATATTTACCCATTTCTTTCTCAATTCTGCTTTCTAGAATTCTTCTATACAACCAACCCACTGAAATGACTATGCTGATTTCTCAATAATTGTTGCACTCCCTTTTTATAAATAGAGCTAATTATAGAGGTACTGAAATCCTATTTATTTGTCCTATTTTTTCTTTTTTTTTAAGAGATCTGGTAACAGTTCTGTAGAATACTTGGTCCAGATTTTATGAGCTAAATAGAAAACTGATTGTCTTCTGGTTATGATGATCCATGACTACAGGTGTACCACAGTCAAAAAATAGTTTCATTGCGCATGCACTCGCTGGGCGGGGAAGGCTCTCACCCCCCCCCCATGTCCCTCAACAATCTTGACGGCTATGTAAGCGGCTGTAGGAGCACTGTCTTGTTAAGTTAGATGCAAATATTTATAAGTTAGATGCACATATTTATGAATAATTTGCAATTTGTTTTAATTTATGGGATTTCTTTACAAATATACCGTACTTAGTTTTCGTTGAATATGTTATTATAATAATTAAAACTCATAGTGTGTTGTATACTTCAGTTTATGTTGCTTTTTCTAGACGTTGTATTACCACTCATTGTTGCTTGTTACCTTAGCATGTTATTATTTTGTTTTTATAAATAGCATCATCATTGAACACTTAAACTAGATTCTGGGAGACCTCTAACAAGTCAAGCCATAGAAATTGTTTTCTTTGTGGCAGAATATTAACACACACACACACACACACACACACAAAGGAATACAACTTAGATTATAATATTGCTACCAGTACCAGTGAAGCAACAGGAGTCTCTTAGGCTACTATTTACAAAATTTTAAAAGAAGGTAAAAAAATTATCTACTTCTGGTTGTGAAAAAATGTATTTTCCATGCCAAAAATAAAATTGCAATCTCATACAAAATTTTTATTGGACTTCTTCACAGATAGTGCAATAAGGAAAAAGGTACACAAATTTTATGAAGTCAAAAACTCTCTCCCTCAATAAATAGTTTACTACAATCTCTAAAGGAAGATGATGCAGTTGAATGTGAATAAGGATATTTAAGGCAACGACTTAAAAATTTTGAGGGTTTACGTGGACTCGCTGCCAGTTCAACAAAAAGCTCCTGATAGAAAGAAGTAATATCGTTGCTTGGAGAATTCGATATCTAAATGACATAAACAAATACAGATGAGAGGGTAGAAATATTGTTTATATATATTGTTAGTGTACTAATTTATGCAAATAATAAATTCGTCCCTAGTTCGGACGCCACTTGTTACTTTACGTTTTTATGCGTTAATAAATTCGTCCAAGTATAAAAAATGTACGTCTTTTCTTACCTGCGGGTTCCTTCCAGGGTTCTACAGGCGAAACAGTTGCAGAGGGATTATTTAGGGTTGATTTGCGAAATAAACTACTGACCACGTTTTATACTGACCAAAATAAACATATTCTTTTATTTATCAACCTTCTCTCTGAAATAACACTTCCCCCAACTCCTCACACTCTCCTCTCTACTATTTGACAAGCTACTCCAAACTTTTGTAACATCAAATTCATAAACATAAATCTGCAATCACTTAATCGCCATCTGTATTGGACAGAATTAATTAAAATAGAGTTATTTCATAATAACGAACCAGTACTGCTAATA
Organism: Magicicada septendecula; assembly: GCA_034769895.1. Taxonomy (NCBI): domain Eukaryota; kingdom Metazoa; phylum Arthropoda; class Insecta; order Hemiptera; family Cicadidae; genus Magicicada; species Magicicada septendecula. The sequence continues at coordinate 217,190 of JAWRYS010000954.1, read as the reverse complement.
TTTTAGTATTATTCCTCTCTCACTCTTATGCTCATCATACTTTTAAAATCCCCATTTCTTATTAATAGAGCTCTTTCAAAACCTTTTATTTTAATTACCAAAGGTACTTAACCAGTCTGTGTTTGTACTTAACCAGTCTGTGTAAGTATCCGAGCTGTTGCACCACTATTGTAGGTTCACGTCTTGCACTTCACATTCCGGAAATCGTTTTGAATTTCAAAAGCTGGCGTAATTGTTCCGATCACATATCGAACTAGGGTTTCACAGTAACTAAGTTGTATTTTTAGGCGGCCGACTGTATTTTTACTCGAGCACTGTTTATTTTAAGACCACACAGTCTGGAAAATGTGATTCGACTGCTATATTGTTCACACACTGATTACTACAACCATGCGCTCCTTTACTGTTCCGCGCGGCTCTGCTGTGTATACTTTAGTGGTCCAACGATGACTACTGACTGTTGTGGCCAGAGTACGAATATATACAAATATATTGTGGCCTCCTGCTGAAACTGGCTTGTGGCAATTACGTTTTACTGTAATTCACAGGCAGCATGAGTTGCAAGGGATTACGTAATTCATCTAGATGAAATGTCTAGACATAAACAGACTGGTCTCTCATAACATTGTATGCAGGGGTTCCCAAGAGGTTGTACACTGTTTGAATTGACAACATTTTTAAATTCTTTACCACCCAATTCTGTACCGTTACAATATAGGGTAAAAATATTGACAAAAAAATATATGTTCAGGCATCACAATCAATATCTTCATGTTGGCAGTCTTCTGAAATCAGTAAAACAATAAAAATTTGGAAAGGAAATAGGCTTATTATAGTGCACTGTGGCAGAGAAGCTGATTTGTTAACAATGCACTGTCACTGTTTAAGTCTTCGTCAACATCTGGTCACTACCATAGCTCTATGATTTTTTATAATTTCGGTAAGTGGCTATCAGAACCTAATCTCCCAAACAGCTCAGTAATAGTGATGGACAATGTAGTATTGTTGTGTAGAAAGTGATAAAAGTCCAACCTTAGGTTCACTAAAACAAGAAATAATTGACTGATTTGTAAATCATGGTGTTGAAATAGATTTTAAGTTGATAAAATCTCAGTTGCTAGAAAAAGTAAAATCATGTAACTGTGAAAAAACGTTAATTGTCGATGAAATAATTGGTGCAAAAACCATATTCCACTTCGTCTGCCACCTTACCATTCCGATTTTAATCCTATAGAACTCATCTGGAAAGATATTAAAGGAGAACTTGCACATAATCACATAATTCTAGTGAATTATCTTTAGATAGAAAACAATTGAGGCAAAAAAATATTTGAAAATTTTATAATTGAAAAGTGGAAACAGTGTTGTGCACATACAAACAAAAATTAAAAACAGTACTGTATTACAGAGCGAGAATATTATAGACGAAGTAGTGGAAAAAATAATTATTTCTATGGGAGAAGATTTAGATTCAAGTACAAATAACGTTTCAAATGACGAATAGGTAAGAAAAATTAATACCATAAACATTTACCATTTTTCCTTATTATTAATACCATAATTAATGGTAAATAATTGAAGTTAATTTTTATTAAAAATGTTTAATAAACATTAGATTGATGACAATGGAGGAGGTAACGTTTCCCCTCATTGTGACGCAGTTATGATGGCAATTCCCTTTCCAGCTATTTTTGGTCTGTGCTCCAGGTATAAAATGCTTTTTTATTTTTTTATTTGATGCGCCATGCACAGATGTGAGGCTAGAAGCATGGGCCGTGACAATGTTAAATCCTGGTAGAAATGTTGGTCATTTTCAGGGAAAGAAGCAGCTGATGAGCACTTCCCAACTGTTGCACAACACCTCCTGCAAGTCAGCTGAGGGTCAGTATCAGTCTCTTTGTGTGATGTATAGAGGGCATGGCGTGGGTGGTGAATTTCCACTACACAATTGGGTGGGTTAGTCCAGTGTGGCCTATTCTGAAGCAGCAGAGAACTTCTCCCCTATTATGTCATAAGAATGAAGACCAGACATCAGTAGTTAGCTCAGTGTTTCACAATTTGTTGGCAAGTGGCTGGTTTTCCCAGATATGCCACCACGGTCTTTTAACTTTTGATTTAATGTCTGTTTTGAAGTCACCCATCGGAACAGAAGGGATGGGGTTGGGGACTGCAAGTAATAATACAGCTTCTTTGGCAGCTTGATCAGCTACTGTATTCCCACTAATGACCGAGTGACCAGGTGTCCATGTAAAACAAATATGCGGGTTAGGAATTGATAATAAGATTAAAATCCCCTTTGCAATGATGTTTATCTTAGTCTCGGTGTCCGTGTACAATTCAAATGTGGTGTGCAGGCTGGTGGTTGTAGGCCGCTTGCAACTTCAACAGTAAATGGCAGAGCTTACTGTACACACATATGGGAGAACGTATGTTACTCTTCACAATTGCCGTATGTTCCACATGTAAGTTTGGTGGTTGCAAAGCTTCCTCAATGCTCCATGAGTAGCATTGTAGCACATCCTTAGTTGTGTCATTAAATCTTCACAGCCTTCTTAAATTTATAAATTGCGCAGGTTTAGTGTTTACATTGGTAAATTATAGTAGTAATTTTGTATAACTGTGACTGTGATAATTAAGTGTCAATCAGTTGTGTATTAATTGTGTTAAGATTTTTTTCTTTGTTTAGTGTGTGCTTTCTTGTATGTGCTTTTTGGAATTAGTGATTCTGTGTGCTTTTAACTTCTTTTTATTCGTTTAAAATGAATAGCATTAAGAACCTTTTAGAAATGCTCTTTCCATAAAGAACAATGGAGGAAAAAATTGAAATTAAAAGGCTAGAACGACCAATGCCTCCCTTAACAATAAATCAGATTGTAAAATCAGATGGTCAACAATTTAATTGATCATTTAGAATAGAGTATTATGAAAATACTGACTGGTTATGTGGTTGTGACAGAAGAAATTCTTTATTTTGTTTTCCATGTTTATTGTTTAGCGGGGAGGACCCCTGGACAAAATTTGGATAGGAAGATATTAAATCATCTTACTGAAAGAATAAGAAAACATCAGGTGTCGAGTGTACATATAAAGAAAGCTTTACTGTTTGCTCTTTTTGGTATAGTTGGCCGGTGAATATAGGAGAAATATTGTTTTACACAATGAAAGCATACATAGTAATCAGTATGTCTTAAATATAATAATAAAGTGTATCAGCTTCTGTGGATCTTTTGAATTATCTTTGCAGGGTCATGATGAGACTGAATCTTCATCAAATCCTGGTGTATTTCGAGGACTTCAGTTCTGAGCTTGACACAGCGATGAAAAATCACTTACAATCTCAGTGCGTAAAAAAAATTATAAACTGACGACTGGCTGAAGTTACAATTTTGTTTTTTTATTTTACACAGGTTTAAAAAAGCTGGTGTAATTATTTTATTTAAATGCATGGAAGACAATGGAGTGGAGACTGTAGAAAAATAATATATTCGTTTAAATATAGTAAGCAGTGATTATAATTTGTTTAATTGCTGACCAAACCGTCCTTTATAGACACACTTCATAAAGGCATTTCCCTGCATTTTTACTTACATTGTTTTTACTTTCTGAATATTCCATATAGTATACATGGTGTCAGTAATTTTTTCTTGTTTAGGTATTACAGATGATTCAGTAGGAATACAAATCAGTGCTCCTCCTGTGGAAGGTGAAGCAAATACAGAACTTGTGAAGTATTTGGCTTCTGTACTGGGAGTCCGTAAAAGTGATGCAACACTAGACAGAGTAAGATATTTATATTTTCATATAATGTGATAAGATATATAACTGAATGCACTTGTAATTGTACCAGCTTTGTTAACACTTAATTGTGATGCACAATTAAATTATTCAAAGTTTGTGTCAGTAACAATTAAACAGACAAGACATTATTGTACTTGAGTACAACAATATTTTGTTGTTTGCTGTTCTGATCTGTACAACATATTTGTACCACAAGAGACTTTACAATTAAATGTGAGTGATAATAGTATTGTGCACAGTAGTTTGAGAAAGTTCCTAGATACAAGACAGTGTACATTAAAATGATGAATCCATTTCCTTCGAAGTTGTTCTCTTCCCATACAACTTTTGCCAACATTCCTAGAACCCGTTCTTCAAAACATTCATCCTCTTTTGTGCACTGGAAATGATGGCTTAAGCATTCTTTACCATTGTTGTTTCATAATTGGTTGTATGCAAGGAAACAAAAATGGGCTGGTACCAAATTGGAGAATATCGAGTCATGCAAAGTATTGCTCAATCAGTATGGATTATTGTGCTTGTGGATTGTTATACAAATGAAATCAACTGTTTATGAACATTTCTTGTGATTGCCAGATAATATCAATGTACATTTTCTGTTTCATTATTGGGGCCTTCTGTATTGAATTTGTGATGGGTAATTCTGTGGGAATTGAAGAAATTTTCCAACAATTCTGTTTTTTTTTGTGTGTTTGTGTTTTGCTCTTTCTAAACAAAATAGAATTTCTGTTTCAGAGGAGAAGTTAATTTTATCAGTAGACACACTACCATTTTGTTTTTAGATCATATTAAAAAAACATCTCATTTCTTGTGATTATGTTATTTAAAAACGTTTTAGGGTTACTAATATTTTTTTATGATTTTGAGACTATATTTTTAGAACCGTGTCTTTATAAACACGATTCATATGCAGATTATTGCTGAGAATATTTTAACTGATGTTTCTGATGCTGATTCCTTCATAAATTCCTTTGGTTACTTCAGACATGTTCAATGTTTTTGTGATTTGTTAGGCCTCTATTACACTACGCAACTGATTGCATGCAACTGATTTCAAGCCTAAATGAAACTAGTTGTCTGGGCTAACCTCAGAAACTACTGATTCGATAAAAAAAATTCGTTTTCCTTAAAGTTTTAGGATGGTTTTAGACATAAATTTGAACCAATAACTTTAATAATTTTCAAGAACAGACATTTAAAACAGTCCCGTGTCATGAAATTTTTGTTAATGTGCATGTAGTGGAATGTTTGACATGCAATAAACTTTTGTTCTCTAAGAGATGACTGAACTTAGAAAAACTACAAATTTTATTGTGGCTTTCATTTGAATAAAATCCTCCTTTTTGTTTTTGAGACATTAGTGGTTTTGTAAAAAATTGTACGGTATATGTTGTGTCGGTCCCATGTCATGAAATTTCTTTGTTGTCTACAGAATGCGTGTGCAGGTGAATTGCATGCATTCGGTTGCATAGTGTAATAGTCTACAGTTAAATCAATGCCACACATTGAGTGTGTGAAACTAATAGTTGCCTGAGCAGTTGCAAAGCTTGCAACTGTCTTGCAATTGATTGCAGACCGTGCAAGCAATTGCAGTAAGTGTAATATGCTACATTTAAACCATTGCTCCACAACTTTTTTTTGCAATCAGTTGCGTAGTATAATAAAGGCCTTAAGATCGACAGGTTCTTCATATGAAAACCATTGTCCATCATAAAACAACCTTTACACAAGAACATGTACTCACACATGTACAATTTTTAATTGGTGTGTCAACCAATGGCGGCTCGTACAAGCAAGACAAAAAAGCACAGCTCTTCCTTCAAATTTGCAGTTAAAATTATTAATAATACTACTGTAATATGTAAACGAAGTACCCTTATGTGAATAATATTTTTGAGACCACTAATAAAATCACTCAGTGTTTTTTGCATTATCTAATGCTGGACAGTAGGAGCAACTCCTCTTCATAATATAAACTCAAGCCCACTTGTGAGAAGCAGGGAAAGGAGTAGTAAGCATTTTTAAACAGCAGCAGCCACGTCAGGAGGGGCTAGTCCATCTGTTTCACACATAGGCAACTATAGTCTGTCCAAACCTTAGAAAAAGGATTGCACTTATGGACTGCAGTGTTGACGAACATAATGCTATTATTGTATTGTGGTCGGTCGAGAACTGTGTGCACCCCCCCCCCCACACACACACACACACACACACATTTTATATTCGTATATTATATGCATGCAGCAATGTTTGAACACACTCGCATATGTAGCAATGAGCATTAGTTGTTAGAAAGTTAAACTCATATGCATGTGTGATCATTTAATAATAAAACAGATGTCTGTTTATTTTTAATTCGTTGGAACAGTTGACTTCAGGTACGAAAATGATCTTATCAACTTTAATGACCCTTTTATCTCCTCCTATGTAGCTGTAGTGTTGACAGATTTTTGAATACATGCATGGATTGTTTCCTACTGCATGCACAAGGTCGTGTATTATGCTGAATTGATATTATTCTTTTGTTAGTCACAACTAGTGAGTGTGGAGAGCCAAAACATCTTATACGTGTGTAAAGTACTAACAGAGATAAAACAAGTGGGAGTGGGCGTACAGTATGACATGGCAAAAATGCTCATAAGAAATATATTTGCCATTAGACGTAATCCTTTTTTCATGTTGGAAACTCATCCTTTCCACACTATAGTTGGAAACTCATAGGGTTTGCTTTGCCTGTTCCTCTCTTGTCTAAGATGCAGTTTGTTTTGTAATTTATACCTATGTTAACACAGTGTTGTAGATGTATGCTGTGGATTGTGCCTTTTTGTAAGCCTGGAAAAAATGTTATAACCAAAAATGGCTGAGTTCAGTAAATAGTATTCAAAATTTGATAATGTTAAACTCACTTATTTGTAAAACAAAACTAGAGTTAAAACAATTAGGTCCACCAATTTATTTATTACCCAACAAAGCTAAAACATATATGGAAGAAAATATAAACTACAGTTTTTATTACTATCGAGCTGTTATTTTATGATAACTGTAAAAATAGGGTTTTCTGCTAGCGATGTATTATTTTTGTTATGTATATTAAGATGATTTAAGGTTTTACCCTCTCAGATAAATACTCCACCAGCCACCACTGGTATCAACATATGCTTTATCATACTATGCTAATATCTGCAGCAGTGATTCTGAAGCAAGAAGCAAAATGATATTTCAGCTATAGGATCAACCCTTCATAAATATGATTATCAGCTAGGAAATCATCAGACTTAATTAATTAATTTATATCACATTTAATTAATGTATATTTGATTCAATGTGAGTTAATTTCTTGATTATAACTGTTAATGTTGTAGTTGTGGGTAGCATGTTGTGAGATTTGTTTAACACATCCATTGGCCACTGTAATTACTCCTACAGCATATATAATTTTCAATAAAAGCTTATTAATTTGAAAGTACTTGCTTGTAAGTTCTACTGTTCAAAGCATTTTAGTTTTGACTCATGTGAGAATGAATAATATTGTATTAATAATATATTTTTAATATGTCTGAACCCATAAAGGTCATTAAAACGTTATGATAAACACATATATACAGGTGATTCTAAATTGCATGGCATAACTTCAGGAACTGATTTGGGGCATTATTTTAAGCAAAAACATTCATATAAACTTCTGTCAGAAAACAGTTCAAGTTCAAGTTATAGGTAATAAAAAAATCCACCCTGATTTATTCTCTACAGGTTAAATGAGGTTACGCTAAAATTCTTGAGACACTAGTTACTAGGCAGAATTATTAGTTTCTTTTTAAATGTAAATTTACCTGAATACTAATAGTCTTGGTGTGCACTGCAGTAGTGTCAAACTCTTGCTATCACTGATATATTTACCTTAAATCTTATATGTTCACTGGTATGTAATACAAAACATAGGATGCAAATTGTAACTTTTGTTCAGTAACACATTACCATGTTTCAGATATTTCAAATCAGATTGTATCAATGCCATTTTAGTTACAACATAAAACTGTGTGTGTGTGCACGTGCATGTCCATGCATTAAAATTCATTAATTGACTTTACAATTGTTTTAAACTAATTTTTTGTTTTAACAGGGTTCTCGTTCAAGGCACAAGACAGTAGTAGTATCTAAAGGAGTACTCACTGTTGATGAAGTAACTACAAAGTTGAAGGCAGCAATTAATAACACTTGAAGAAACTGACAGTTTGATTAGTATAAACTGGTTATGTTCATATGTTAATAAATATTTGGAACAAATGTGTGTTTATGGTGACAGTGGACATTTACATGTTAAACTGGTGTAATGTGTAAAACTATGCTTCACTTACTAGTTTTTTTTTAATAAGTTTATAGTGGTAATTGTGTCTTATTTTATAAGTAAAAATTAAAAAAAATATTTCATTACATTTATTAAGACTTACAATTCTTATAGAATATAAGGTTTATAACTAAACTTAATCGGTGTAATACTGTTGTAGCAAAATTCTGTTAGTCTTGTACTGACAGTTATTTCCAGACTTGACCTCAAATTGTTTTCCTTTTCTTGCGAATACACAGATGAAACTGTCTAAGAACACTGTAGAAAATGGCTGATACAATTTTCAGTTCCATTTTATCTTAGAAAGAATCTTTAATCTGTAGACATTCTATTTTATTTAAAACTGCTTTAATGTCTTCTAGTATTGTTTGTTTCAGTCTATATGATCAACCCTTCATAACACTATTAACAAAAAATCATTGACTTGGTAGTGCAGTCATATTTTATTGGATATTTCAACTTGCAGTAACTTTGTTGCTAATTGTTTTCAATATAAAATCTTGCTTTCTGAAGAAGCATTCAGACTATTTAGAGCTATACATGTGGTACGGGGCCCAATTTTGCTGCTAGTACACTCACTTAGCGGCCCATTTACTCAACTTCTGTAAAGTAAACAAAGACATGATGTACGCCCAAGCACATGAACGTTCGTGCCCCCCCCTCTCACACACACACACACACACACACACACACACATAGAGGCACTCATCCATGCATGCGGAAACAGTATACTATTGTATCTTTTTTGGTACCCACTTTATTTAGGGGAGTTTAAAAAAACATTAAAACTTTTGTTTTATTTTTTATTTTTAAATTCTTTTTTATTTAAAAAAAGAACTGTGCACATTTGCAATAAAAATTTGCGCACATTTTTTGCGAATTAAATGTGTGCCACATCATGTAACTCACAGGTTTTACTTAATTAAATTTCATCATACAAAGTAGAAAGCGCAAGCAGCAATGTATTCTGACAGAAAAATGGCCACCCGCAATTTCTGTGGGCACTGTATTCAAATTGGTAAAGAATAATATATTTTGTGGTGCTTGTATTTTCAGATTTTCTGTTAAGAAGGATAAATATTTTATTTATGTTTCATACACATGTTTGTATCAAATGTATTTGTTCTTTAAATACAATAATGACTGGCACTAAAATATTTTACTAATGTAACTGACATTTAAGGTTGCCACTTCACAAAAAGTGTTTTTTTGTGTCATAAATTACATAAATGTGGCACATTGTTTTCGTCTGTAGTAAGATGTGCTGTAGAACAGTTGTTGCTACAGAATCTACAGTAAATTAGAATTTATATAAAGGTACAACAGAGAAATACATTTATAAGCATTGTGAATTTGACAAACAGCCAAACAATGATATAAAATGATATCAAACTTGTGTGTGTGGGGAGGGAGGCAGGCACTCATGGTTATAAAAGAGAAATCCATTAGACTCACATTTTTAGCTATCAGAGTATATTGTAGCAAGTGTATTTGTAAATTGTTGTAAAAGTTCAAAATTATGTTGATGTAAACAATACTTCTATCAACATAATTTTTTTTAATAAACATTAATGTACATACTTAAATTTTACTAATTCATTGTAGTTAGTTCATATATTTACTTACTAACAATTTATTTCAGTACAACAAAAAATTAAATTATAATTAATTTCAGTAATCAAATATAAACACTGTTATGTGACTTCATACAATTCAGTAACTATACATTAAATCAAAGACACTCTAAAGTTAAATAAAATTAATAAATAATGATCATCCAAATATCACATATTTTACAAACGCACATATATTTTAACATCATGTTACACGATATTATTTTACACCATGCATATCTTGTATTCTAAATACCAGTGTCTTTTATAATATTAATTATAAAATGGTTTATAATTAAACCAATATTTAAAGTGGTCTTACAAAAATAAACACTTGATTTTGATATCAGCGTTTTCAATTAATTATAGTAGCTTCTTTCAGTGTAGAGTAATTGCATTGTAACAAGAGGAATGTTTTGTTATGGAAGGGATGTAAACAATTTTAACTGAATTTCATTAATGTATAAAACTATTCTACAAACACATACTAGTATAAAGTAAAATAAAATAAAAGTTTTAACGGATTAGTAAAAAGCAGGTGTGTGTGTGTGTGTGTGTGTGTGTGTGTGTGTGTGTGTGTGTGTGTGTGTGTGTGTGTGTGTGTGTGTGTGTGTGTGTGTGTGTGTGTGTGTGTGTGTGTGTGTGTGTGTGTGTGTGTGTGTGTGTGTGTGTGTGTGTGTTGAATTTGAGTATTATCTTGATTTATTCATTACATGTCTACCAAGAATTATTTTATATCACTAGATACAGATTTCTCTACAAAATAACTGGTAATGCAATGGGCATGAGTATTTTCAAGTACTATAAAACGGTGGAACATTATGTATTAACTGATATACATAATTACCTGGTATACATTGCTATAAACTGACTCAGTGAAATGTCAGTCCAACTTCTTTGTTACAAAGAAGGACATTTCATAATCAGTTTCCAGCACACAGAAGATAGTAAAGATGCTGAGCAATGTCATTAAAAGCAAACTAATTCAGGAATCAGCAGTATAGAATAATAAATACTACACAGCTGCCATATGCTTTGTGTGACTACTGAAAAGTTTTCTCATCTAGCCATGGTCGGAATATTGGCAGTGTGGATGGGTAATGTGTACCCTGTTTCCTTCGCAATGTACCCTCAGAATTCCGCAGTGGATATGTTGCCATCATTATTGGTAGCTGTAACTTCACTTCCTTTTCAAAACTTTTTGGAGCTATTATAAACTGTAACATGTAGAGTTATGTGAGTTAAGACAATTGAACGTTTTAAGATTAAGAAAAATCTATGTTTTGGTATACTAACCATAAAAACAGCAATGGGCAATTATTACTGTTTAATGTGTTCAACTTATTGTTATTTTGTTGCATATTACAATATATTGTAGTAATTTAAATATGCAACACTAAAGCATGGCTGTCTCTTAATCAAGTTCTCTTTTCTCACATAATAATCAACTACATTTAAGAAATTACATTACTGTTTTTAATGATTCTACTTACATATACATCATATTGAATTTTAATAAGGTGACAGCCACGGAGATTGGTTGGTGGGAGAGGTGGCACATACAGCTGTTCATTTGTCCATTCATCAATCTCTCCAGGACGTATTTTCCCTCTGCTCAGTGATGCCAGTTCTCTAGTTTCTGACTGCAGGACTTTACCACGGGCTTTGTACTGAATTGTCTAAACAAGAAATTAAATAATTATCCTCCATCCTCTAGTGTGTGTGTGTGCGCGCGCGCGTGCGTGTACGTTTCCCTCAATTGTCACAATAACTTATTTCTTATGTAAGTGAAGTATTTTATTTTGTCTTTTGAATTTTCACACATTTAATCTTCATAATCAGTGATTTAAAAAATGTTCTAATGAACAATCAGTAAGTTTTTTCTCTTTGAATAGTATTATTTTAAAAATTAGGAAATTGTTATATATAGGTTTACCCTGAACACTTACTTCAGTAAGAGCAGCCTTTGTAGATTTGATGGTAACTTTACTGTGATTTTCAACAGTAGCGGAAATACCTATTGTTTCACCAGGTACATAACCACCTCTGTCAAGAGACACACGACAAATAACTGGTCCTGAATTAACACAGCTCACACCAAGTTTGTGCTCTATCTCGCATCTAAATGGTTGCTGCAAAAGTTTATTTTCATATTAAGCAATTATATTATTTTTAAACAATCATTTACTTAATTTCTGAAATAATTGTTTTCCTATTTGTTTTCTAGCTGTATAACATATTTGTGTATGCATATACTACTTTTAGTAGATCAGGTGAATTATGGTAAACAAGTAAAGAATGTAAACAGTATGCAAGAAACATGGTGCTATCATTTGTGGGTGCTTGATAGTGAAACCAAAATATCTTTACACTTGTATACATTTTATATTAAGGCTACAGTTTAATTTTCAATACTAACTATGTTTCCCATGAGTCGTACTATATTTTCTTTTAAAACTGAAGAATGTTCCTGAAGAAACTTCTTAGTTATCACCCCTTATAATCTTCCAGAATGGATTAAGCATTAATCAGTCAGTAGCAATGGTTGATGGACTGCTATTAAATTGGTACTTACTTAGGTGTGCTAAGAGTAAAATTATATCATCTCTGATATTGTATATGTGTGTAATTTCAATGTGGATCTGCAGTAGTAGTAACTTATTCCACTTTAATAGAGTCTATTAGAGATCGGAACAAAATGATTAACAAATTTAAAAAAAAAATATTTAAGAAAAAATAAGCCATTTGTAAATATATTCACACTAGAAAAACACATGCTAATAACAAACACATTTTGAAATTTTCTTGTCCTTACAGTTTTTAAATTCTATTTTGATAAGTACGATAAATTTATATAATTTTAACTTTATGCAGAAATAAAATACGGTATTTAAAAAGCCATCGGGAATAAAGGAAACTGTGAAGACTTAGTTTTAAAATACCTAAACTTTTCATATATGAATTTACCTTAACACTTATCACATTCTCAGTATACAAGAGCTGTTGAAAATGCAATAATGAGAGGAGAGAGTGTAGCTAGTAGATGGTGACCAGATGCTAAACTTTAACTTACCCAGGATAGAACCTGCCCCTGTTAAAAAAGATTAATCTTATGTGTTCAGCATTCGTGATTTTTCTTGTTGTGTAAGTAGTCTTTACTGATTAAATTAGGCTAAATTTAATGGTGTTGATCTGCAGATGAAACTGATAAAACATACAGTCTATACAACTGCAGGTATCCTTTCTAAGTTGGATATACTATAACAGGACTGAAATGTTGCAAAATCTTTTCAATAAACCTGTGATAAACCTTATCTGGATGTAAAATTTATGAAAAGCTGCCAGTTTAAAATATTAAGTGCTTAATATGTAACAGAAAATGAACAGAACTTCATAATTAATTTTTCATTCACTGAGTTTTAAATTTACATATTACAAAAGTTTAATTTAAATTTTATTTTTGTTAAGGTACTGATATTAGTAAGTGTATAATTTTTATATTAAAATGTGTGTGTATAGTTTGCATGATTAAAAAGTTCATAAAAAGTCCCTGACTACGTGGTTGTTTGGTAGCAAGGGACTTCTACAATTGTAAGAGTAGACAGAGGGAGACAAATTAATTGAACAGAAGTAATGTGTCTTCATGGGTCAGTATGATACACTTACTGCAAGTATTGTAGGTTCCAGATTGAGATCTATAGGATTCATAACAATAAAGACTTGCTGATTCTTGTGTGTAAGCCCATTAGGTTCTCGAAGTGCTGCTTTACAGAAATACTGGACCCAGCCATGTTTTCCCAAAAACGTGGATGGGAGGCCAAGTGGTAAACCCAGCTTAAATGGAAAACTGTGGATTCCAGGTGAAAGCAGAACTGGACCTTGCCCTAAATAAAGTATCATGAAAACATGTTATTCAATATATCAAAATTAACATGCATAATAACTGGATAAAAAATAATCGTCTAGTGTTTATTATTAGTATTGTGCAATTCAGCTTGATATTAAATTTTCTATAGTAGGCCTATACGAGGGCGTACCCAAAAATTACCGAATTTTTTTTTTAAAGCTATGTATTTAATTTTTTTTACAAAACAACCTTATCACCTTCAAAGTACTCCCCATTACACTTAATACATTTGTCCAATCTGCGATCCCATTCCTGGAAACATTTTTCAAATTCGTCTGTTGTGATGGCCAACAGCTCCTGCCTCGTTTTTTTCTTTACCGCTTCCACGTCATCAAAACGTTGTCCATTCATGTCCCTCTTCATTCGTGGAAACAAGAAGAAATCGCACGGAGCGAGGTCAGGTGAGTAAGGGGCGTGGGGCAAGGGAGTCATGTTGTTTTTTTGCTAAAAACTGGCGCACTGAAATGGCTGCGTGAGCAGGTGCATTGTCATGGTGGAAAAACCAGTCCCTCGTCTGCCACAAATCGTGCCTTTTTTGTCGCACATTGTTACGCAATATTTTTAAAACTCCAAATAGAAAGCCTGATTAACAGTCTTACCTGGTGGGACAAATTCAGAATGCACTACCCCTCTCACATCGAAAAAACAAATGAGCATCGTCTTGATGTTTGATTTCACTTGACGAGCTTTTTTTGGGCGAGGCAACAATTAAGTTTTCCACTGGCTTGACTGTTGTTTAGTTTCGGGGTCGTAACCATAGCACCATGACTCGTCACCAGTAATGACCTTGGAAAAAAAATCTGGGTCGGTTCGGAGCTGGTCTTTCAATGCACGGCATGTTTCAACTCGATTCTCTTTTTGCTGTTCAGTCAGGACCCAAGGCACAAATTTTGCAGTGACCCTTCTCATCCCCAAATCTTCTGACAAAATTCGCTGAACTGAGCTCCAAGTTATTCCAGATAACTTGCTAATCTCTTCAATGGTCCGTCGTCAGTCTTCAAGCACGATTGCATGAACTTTTTCAACATTTTCATCAATTCTGGAAGTTGACGGACGTCCAGAACGAGGTTTGTCATCAACTGACATTTACCTTCTTTGAAACGAGAAAACCATTGGTACACTTGAGTTTTTCCCATAGCACTATCCTTGTAAGCTGTTTTCAACATCACAACAGTTTCTGCGGCGTTTTTCCCAAGCAGAAAGCAACATTTCACAGCAGCACGCTGTTCACTTAAATCCGCCATGACAAAAAACGAGGAGCAAGCGAAACTGCTTTTACAATACGAATTACTGTGACCGGACACAACCTTCCCAGGCGACAACAATGATGGCACTGAACTCGGAAAGAGTTGCGCTACGCTCGCCTAGTGGGAGAAATGCGTACTACGTAAGATCCGCCAATCGCAGCGCTATTCCGGTTATTTTTGGGTACCCCCTCGTATATCAATAATAAAGTTACTGCATTTTTTTACCCATACACTCTTTTTCTTACTAGACTTTTAGGAAACTTATAAACAGTAGTCACTACAACTATAGGTTTATTATGTGTACTATACTGATATTCTTTAGTGGGTAACATATTGATGTAGACACCCCAAACTGCCATAATGTAACCAGTCTAAGTTTACTCTTTTCATTGAGGACACATGGAATGTGATGTTTGTTATTTTGGTACCTTTGGTATTATATTATTATAGATAAAACTGTGTTTAACTAACTGTGAATTAGTTAAATAATTTTTTACCAACAAAAAATAATCTGAGTCAGTAGTGATATATTTATATTAATTAATCAACATGGACAACAACATAAATTACATCATGGACAACAAAATCCAAGAATGTGTTTAACTCTTAAAACAGTACAGTTGTGTGTTGCATGCGTATACATTGTAACATGACATAAGGTAGCGCAAAATATCACTAATGATTAATAAAAAGAAAAGCTGAAGGTGGGAAGAAATGTTAAAAACTTATAACTTGAAGATTAATGACCCAACTACGAAATAACAATTGACAGGAACTGACTATGACTAGACCCAATAGATTGGAGAAAACAAGAAGATTGAAGAAAATAGAAACAAGAAGGAAGGAACGAGAAACAAAATGTAACCCAAAGTATGATCACGATCAATGTAACCCCAAGATGTAACTAACAAATAATATGTAAAGTAAATGCACTAAAACAAATAGGGCATAAATAAAATGTCAAATATATAAACTATTAAAATAAACTAGAGATATTATGTATGTTAAATGAAAAGCAAAGAAACATGAATCTATAAAAATAAGATAGGCAGTTAGAAATAAATAATACCCTATTGAATAATAAACTAGTCAAAAACAAGTAAGTTATAAGTGAGCTGAATAAAAACAATAAATAATATCAAAAGTGACCAATGTGGAATGAAAATAAAACAAATATTAATTACAAATAACCACACAGTGATACAAAACTAAATAAACAAACATGTTGTCACCGGACAAAAGGCTTGCCGCATGACAAATGGTGCCAATCGTAGACTCTAGTTATTTTGGTGGCCCTAAAAAGGACCGAGTGGCGTGAACGGTGATGTTGGTAGCGCCGCGCTGAGATGTTCGGCGGCTGCGCCCGCTGTTTGTGGCGTACTGCAGTCCTCCTCTTCTTTCGGCACCGGTTGTAGAGTCGGCTGCCGGCCCAGCGAAATCAATCGCTGGCGCGGAACGGGAGTGCGAAGACGCAAGAACGGCGGCGGTTCTATTCTTCGGCTGTTCCTTCCGGCTGACTCCACCTCGATGTCGTCCGAGAGAGGAGAGGAGATGAAGTGCGTCTGATGGCGTGGCGATGAAGTGTGCAAAATTTTCTGCCGGCCCGGGTTTTAACTAACCGGGATCGCTGATTCGCTAGCTCCGAACATGAAGTTGGTCACGTCTCGGTGGCTGCTGATGCCGGATTGGCTCGCTGTGTCCACCGCTGGTACCGGAGAGCAGATGTTCGCATACCGCTGCCGTCACAATGTGTAAAATATCAAGTGAAAGTGATGATAAAGGAAACCTCATATGTAAGGAAAAGTGCAGTGTAAGTGCATGTAGTATACATTATAATAAGAAGCAGACTATAGTAATATAGTGAAACAATCTTTAAGAGAATATTATATAAAAAGTAGGGACCTAATTGTACCATTCTTAATTTAAGTGATAGTAAGTAAGAATTACAAAAATAAGGTAAAAGTTAAGTTATTAGAGTGGAAGATAGGAGAAGCAGACACTATATTTTAGTGAAGGAATTTGTGAGTGATATTGTGTATAGTACTGTTAAAAATTACTAATACTGTATAAGAGTTTCATTATTGTCAAAAAATTATAAAATTAATTAACTTAGAAGATGGGGGAGATAGTAGTAAGAAACCAAAAATAGTTAGAAGTTTAATTTCATGATTGAACCTGGTAAGAAATATTTTAATAATAAGAGGTGTGTTGTGAAAGCACCAATGTTTTTTGTTTATCTGTTTCTATAAAAAAGATGTTCAATGAACCAATACATAAAGTTTATGAATTATAAAGAAGGTGGAATAGGAGTATTGTGAAACCTATGCTTTACGCCTAGCATGAAGGAGAGAATTTTATAAATTTAAAAAGAAAACAATAACCAAGGGTCAATTAGAGTATATAAAATGTTTCAGTAAGTAAGTAAGTGTATTAGATATAAAAATGTATAAATATTACTCAGTTTAAAAATAATTACAAAAGAAATATCAGTAAGGAAATAATAAAAAATGTTATTAACTAAACAAAAGTAACCATGAGGGATATCAAAATAATCTTTAGTAAAAAAGCAGAACAATGGTGTTAGTATAATTAATAGTAATACTAGCATAAGGAATTTATCATAATTTAAAGGATTTTTACATATTTGAACATAAATAAAACGTTAGATTATAACAATGTTATAAGAGGTTGACCAATGAGAACTAGTTTAATTTGAAGAGTAACTATGGCAACGGAGGCTTGTTACATAGAGTGACTGTTGAATTTTAATTACTTCATTATTGACCAGCATAGAGGGTGGATGTATGAAGCCCTCGAATCCAAATTAATTTTAAAAGCATTAAATTTTCATAATTTTGAAAGAAGAAGTGTAGGAAGACTATGTTAAACAACCATTGATGAGATGACCAGCAATTAAAACATTTATAACAAATATTCTGGCCAAAACTTGGAAGGAAGTAAAATAAACCCATAAATGACCAATTCTGGAGGAAGATCAAAAATTACCTAACTCAACCTGAAGAAGAAGAAGAAGATCTACAAGGGCCGATGAAAGCTGAATATTGGATTTCAACCAATTGAACGGGGATTTCAGCCAACCCAAAGAAGAAAGGACTCGTAGACGTGTTCCAGAAGAAGAAGAGGATCGCAAGAGAAGCTACGACCAGGAATCGATGAGTATAAGTTAAATACTTCACCCCAAAAAAACTTTCAATTACCCATAGTAAACGAACTATATTATTTTCACTTCACAGATCTCAAAATTAACTTTTGAACTGAACTTGATTATAAAATCACTTTTGATAAAATATACCAATCACTGAATTTTGATCTTATACTAAAATAATTTTAAAAACATAACTTGCTAACAAGAATTTAACCAAGCATACACTATTTCTCATTGCCAATAAACTTACTTTTCATGTTTTAAAATATCAACTATTGTGTATTAGATATAAGGAATATTATAATTTTGTGCATTTATTAGTCTGTAATCCAACTTCTGTGGTCCAAAGAACTTATTCCCTGAGAAAAATTATTATTTGTTTAAACGTTAACCTGTACGCCATGATGGCTTTTTGCGTATGAACTGAGCTAACCAGACGCTGCCAACCGAGCAATTTGTAAACGCCGGAATTATAAAAAATATATATTTCATTTTAACTGTAATTGACCTGATGATTCAAAGAAAGTGTGAATAAATCTTCGTACCGATAAAATCGTTGTATGTTTGATTATTTTAGCAAAGGTAACATAAGAATTTGAAAAATAAAAAATAAAAATACTGTAGTGAACGAAGTCGACTTGGCCAAACAGCGAGAGCCAATCAGGTGGCGAGGCGGAAAAATTTGAAATGAGCGACGAGAAATACGGTCGACTAGTAAGTATTGAGACCAGGTATAAAATGGTTCGCTACACACTTTTAAATTAACAAAAGTAAATAACACATTAACCCACATAAAAAGTTTTTATACAAAATTTAGAATAAGTATGCTGGGAATCAAAGCTGTTTAAAATATGCATCTTACATTGGTATGGTTACTATAGCAACAGAACTGTTTTTTTTTTTTCTTTGAGAACAGGAAGAAGACTAAATTTGCATGTGATACTTGCATGGAAATTCTTTATAAAATTATTGGTGTTTGGTATATCTATTTAAGTAATATAAAAAAATAAGTAGCATTTATAATCTGGTGTGGCTATTATTTATGCTTGTAGGTGAGTGCATGGACAGCACCACATTGTTGGATGTCCCCCTCCCAGATTGGAGCGGCTGCAGTACGTAATATGTTAAATATCAATGTGTAATCATTGAAGAATATTTTTTGGGCAAAAGTTTATACTGTTAAGAATTTAGTGTTATTAACAAAAACATATTTTATAAAATAATGGATGATGCTAAGCAGTTTTATAAATTTACAAATTGGGCACAAAACAAATGATTCTAACTTGAGTCTAATAGCAAAACAACATAGCTCACTGGCAAGCATAGAGAATGATCAATTCTGAAACCGAAAGTAATGCGAATCCAAGCGTCTGTTTGATTTGAGTTGTGGTTGTAATAAGATTATATAGTATCCTCTGTTTTATAAATACATAAGTTTTAGAACTCAATTTAGTGTGATGGACAATAGAAGAATTGTACTTTGTAAGTGTAAACAAAGTAGGTATAATTTTTAGTGATTATAAGGAGAATCAGTGGTAGCGCATAATTGTAAAACAGCGATCTGTATTTTAAGGTGAAGAAATCCAATTATTTAGTATAAATTAGTGCACACTAAAATCTTTAAGTTTAGTTAAAATACACAAAAATAGTTAACTTGACAGTCACAAAATTTGTAGAATAACACTTATTTGTATCCCAATAGGCCTAATTTGCACAAAAATTGCACTGCCACATTAAAAAAATACATCAATAAAGTACAGTAAAACTGCCTTTTAGTACAAAATTAACTCAAATATGACGTACATTACCATTACCCAATACTTTATATGGTAATAAACATTTTTTTTGCTAGGGCTGCTGAACAAAAGGAATGTGTGCAGAAAAACAATCAAATACAGTTACTGTGGGAAAAATACTGTGCCTATACAGTAAAATTCTGTTTAAATACTCTTCATTGGACAGTGTGAAAATCGCATTTTAAATGGGACTACATATTAGACAGAGATGACCTACACAAACACATTTAGCATTTCGTATATTAAAATAGTTGAAGATTTGTTAAAATTATTGACATACTTACACATAGTATGTAAACAAATAAAGTGTATATTATTAAGTAGTATCATTTGTTTAATTTATTTTCCATATGTACTTATTTATTGCTAAACAAATTTGTTGTGATGTAAACGCTCGAACACTTTATTCTTAGGATAAAGCAGGCCCATTGCAGTGTAACCGATTTTTTCATCACAAACAGAAACATTTTTTCAGAATCACCAGAATCTATAGCAACAAACACTATTATAATTTCTTCACTTAATTTTCCACTTCATGAGTTTTGTATACAGACAAATTGTATGATTTTTCTGGCATAGGCTCAAGTTGATGCTCCTCACGTAAATGACGCCTCAGGCGAGCCCAAGACATAATAGTTATATTTGCTTTAGTAGTGAAAATAATAGAAAATGCTAATAAAAAAGTGTATTATGCAGGATTTGAGCATTATAAATGGGATATTTTATAGTGATTCTGTGTAAGGCATGTGCGTGAACTGGACAAAAATATACGGGATAGCATTCATTTGCATTGGACTATTGTAGTGTTGAACGGGAATTTACTGTAGATACACAAATTTCTTTATCTTTCAAAAAACTTGTTTTCAAAGAGATGTTTACAAAAATGAGAAAGCTTAGATATGTACAGCTAATTATATAGATTTTTGTCCAATTTTTATAAAAAACATAGTTTAGAACAACAAAATAGTGTAGTTAGTTTTGCTTTATTTGACTTGATTTCCAGAAAAAAAAGTAATTTTTCTAACAACTACTGCGTACTAAAAAATAATATAAATATGAAAGTATGTGAAGCTACTTTGTGAGTTAGGACTTAGCCAGAAAAAAAGATAACAATAGTGTGAAACAACTGGGACAACACTTAAATTCATAAACCAAAACACAGTACTCAAAAACAGATATCAATGTAGTATTTAAAAGAACTAATATCAGTATACAAAAAATGAATAACCCATAAAATAAAGATCCTCTACAAAATGTTATTTTTTCTAAATTGAATGTAAAGATTCAAACAGATTTTAATATACCAGCCCCCTCAAAAAAAAAAAAAAAAATCGTTGAACATTTAAAAGTGAAGAATAAAAATAAAAACTCACTCACTAACACACTCATAGTCCACAAATATAGTTTGGGTTAATAAAACAATACTCATTAAGATATATTTTAAGATAATGGTTTTATTTCCTGATTAAAAAATTCACACTCCTCTGTGTTATTCTTCCAATTTGAACCTGGTCTTACATTGGAGAATATAGATTATTAGTACAATAAAGTTTATGCGTTCTCAAACAAAGTAAATAAAAGCAAAAAATATAGTAGAACCTCGTTAGTCCGAACCCCGCTAGTCCGAAATTCCGGATAATCCGAACCACCTCCAGGAACCAAATAGGCAAGGAAAGCTATAAAAACAACTGCAGATTTCATGAAGTGACAAATGATTTCATTACATTTCTAATAAAATGGTTACATTTTGCAAAATCAGTAGAAAATAATACTAACCACTGTAATACGTATTAATCAGTAGGCCTACAATTACTGGAATAAAATTCTTAAACAAAACTACAAAAACAGAATTAAATTATTGTACTGTACAGTACTTAGATTACAGTTTCTATACTTTATTAACAGAATTTCCAAATAAACACTTCAATATTAACACTTCACTTATTCACTGGTTGCACAAAATCAGTTATTCTCTGCTGGCGTAAAGACGTGAATCTAGCAGACGACGCAATATTCCACCAGCGTCTCATGAACATGATGTCCGCCGCTGTAGCGTTGGCATGCTGCTCCACATACTACAGGGATATTTCCAGCGCCTTTGCTGCTTCTGAATGTGAAATGAGATGTTCTGAATCATCGGCTTCATCCATCACATCAGAATCTTCATCGAAGTCTTGTCTGATCAGGGAAATGATTTCCGTATCTGTCAAAACTTGGTGGTCTTCTGTGTCAGCTGCCACCCACTCGTTCACATCTGTTTCGTCTGCTTCTTCACAGCCTGGAATTTGATGCATGAGCTGTAAAACTTCAGTCCTGTCATCAGCTTGTTCTGGACTATCGATGTAAGAGAGACTTGGCCATAATTTTTTCCACGACTTTCTCAGCAGCTGTTCTTTGAGATTGTCCCATGCTTCACCTAACCAATAGATAACATCTTTAATGTTGATTTTCTTAAGACTTTGGAGAATGGTTTGTGAACTGTCTTCATTTTCAAGAAGGGACCTTAGAAGAATTTTTTTATACACACATTTCATGTTTTGTAGCACCTCTTGGTCCATGGGTTGTAACAAAGGTGTTACATTCGGAGGGAGAAAAATAGCTTTTATATCTCCATTAACAAGTTCTTCTGTCGAAGCATGTGATGGAGCGTTGTCAATGACAAGTAACGCCCCCGGGGTGGCAGACCATTTTTTTTTACTGAAGGAATAAACTGGACATGAAACCATTCCTTAAATAAAGCACTGGTCATCCATCCCTTTTTTTGATGCCTGTAGAATACAGGAAGCGAGTTCACATTGATGTTCTTAAATGCTCTTGGGTTTTTTGATTTGCCAATAACCATTAGTGGCAACTTATTAGTCCCAGCTGCATTACTGCATGCTAAAACAGTCACATGTTCCTTGCACATTTTGAAACCAGGTGCATTAAGTTCTTGTTTGGCGGTGAGGCTTTTGTTTGGCAATGCCTTAAAATTTAACCCAGTTTCATCGCAATTGTATATTTCTTGAGGCGAGTAATTTTGCGATGAAACTATGTCTGCGAATTCAGCGATGTACTCTTGTGCAACCTGGTGATTCGCTGATAGTGATTCACCGGTAATGGATAACTGTCGTATTCCGTGTCTTTTTTCCCACCGGTCCAGCCAGCCGTTACTCGCAATGAATTTAGGATCACCATTCATCAGCTTATTGAGGTAAACTGCTTTTTCTTGGATTAGAGGACCACTCAGTGGAGTACCTCTCTGCCTTTCTTGTGAAAACCATATGAAAAGGGCTTCATCAATTTTGTCAAATTGTGACACTTTTTATGTATGACGCTCCTCGAGAGTCTTCTCGGATGTTGTCGCACAAAACTGTTCAATCTTGGACCGGTTTTTCTTCCAGTCACTTATTGTTGCTTTACCCACACCAAATTCGACTGCTAATTTCGTTCCACTTTCACCCTTGTCCAAACGTTTCAACACTTCAAGTTTATCTTTTAGTGCACATGAACTATGTTTCCGCTTACCAACCATTTTTATACAATACGCACTTAAAAAACAACACTGAAAACGTATGCAAGTTGGAATGCACACACAATGTCTCAGACTGACAGGTGTCTCACTACTGAAAGCAAGGCCACGAGAAGAAACAAACAAGAGTGGGGGAAGTGGGATTACTAAGAAACTGGCATGAGTCATTGACGCCCTGGCGCGCCCGTGATAGTAAACAACAATACCGCACTAGAAAGCCACCGAACGTCAGTGTCAATACTGTTCACCTTATCTGTACTGTATTACAGTACTGTACTACGTAATATTTTATGAAATATTCAACTCAATTATAAACCGTAAAATGCATTCGTTGAATAAAAAACGGGCATATATGAGTTACATATAAGTTAAAGACCATATTTAAATCAAATAAATAATTATAATTATTTAATAATAATTATTTCGGATAATCCGAATTTTTGCCAATCCGAACCGGCCCCGGTCCCAATTAGTTCGGACTAGCGGGGTTCTACTGTAATTGTTTTAGAAGACTTATAAAGATTGTATAAAGTTTTCACTTCCTTCCTAAATAAAAACGAATCATACCTGCAGGTATAAAAATCACTGGCTATTACTGTGAGCCTGCAGTACTAAGTGGTTATATTAACCTTATACTGTTTCTCATGTAGGTTTTGGTACTGTGTGTACACAACATTTATTAAAATGCCAAAGTTGATTAATATATTCAAGAAGATTGCAGTTACAGTATGAATGATATAATCTACAGGTCTTCTTCTGAAGCTGTATTTTTAAGTCGTCACTGATTATCTTCAGGTTTGGAACTGCAATCCATGCTATGAACCTAGGTAAGATCACTTAGCATAACTTTGAACAGATGGGTAAATGAGATACAAAGTACAAAACTGTGTGAGATCTGTTTGTTGAACTTGCAGAAACATCAAGTGCTGCCAACCCCTGCTGACTGTTCTCTCAAGGAACAATAACAACACAATAACCAAGCATCTGCAGGTTATTAGCATGACTTGCAAGCCTGGAGGATTCTGAGTTAGTAACCTTTACACATTTCAGGTCTAATGTTTATTCCACAATTTTAAATTTAATTAGACAATATTTCAAAGACAGTTCTGACATTTTTAATTATATAAGTTATCTAGATTCAATCAATGTGACTGAGGGTGTGCAGATTTATTGAAGCAGATAGTAGTTCACTGTAGGCTTAACACATATTCTTCATATGTGGAATTTGAAATTAAAAAAATCTAATTTATATAACTCAAAACTATCTGTTCTTTAGCCAGCGAAAAAGTACAAATTAGCACTAAGTGAAATGCACAAGGTGACATAAGTAGGTAGGTAATATATACTAAGTAATGAGCATTTTAATATTATACTTCTATGATATTTTCACTGCTGACGTCCATACTTCAAGTTAGAAGAGGACAAGGTAAAAAAGATAAGTGAATTGAAATAATAAACTGGAATAAATACATTGCAATAATATACTGGAGTAAAACACTATAATAATATAACTGAGAGTAGTTTCAGTCTGAATGCTATCCATTCTTGTTACAAAAACATGTAATGTAGCTGTTAATTGTATTTATGAACATCCATAATATGATAACTGTATTTATCGTATCCATGAAAAAAATTCTTATGGCATGGCCCACCCTCGGCACCCCCAACTTTGAAGTGCTGGAGCTGCCACTGGGTGGGCGGTATTGGTATTCTTGCCTGACTGAACGCCGAGTGGCTTGTGTGAGAAAAGAGAGAACCTTACTATAATTGTCCATGAATGTTGTTACAGACAATGAGCTTGGTTATACTTCAGGATGAAGTATTACAACTAAGAAGAATTGTTATTTTGTCTAATAAAACTGCAGATTGTTGGTACATAGCATACATTTAAATACAGAAAAACAGTAGTAACTGATGGATTTTCTCTCATTTTATTGCTTTATTATATAAATGTGATGTCCCTTTGTATATTATGTCAAGAGTATAATGTTAAGTACAGATCTCAAACTTTATCCAATTTTATGGTAGCTTCCACCGTCTCAAGTTAGGCTAGGGGCATATGAGCGGCATAGTATCTGTCCAGCTTCTCTGCCTCATGTAATTGACATTGCAGAGTATAGAAAAATTTTACAGTACAGTAACTAAGTGTGCAAGTGCCATCAGGGACAGAGGTATGAAGATTAATGTGCACAAAAACAATAGGTGGTTACAACCAAATAAACTAATGAAGAAAGTTTGTATATTAACTAGGAAAGTAACTAGTTAGAAGACATTAGAGATACAAAAATCTAGGAACAGTAATTACGTTACACAGATATAAAATTACCTTACACAGTAACCTCATTTGCTGAAGATAAAATAAACCATCGTGTACAGAAGGCAATCACTTAAGTCAAGATACTGATCTACAAGACGTATTCCTACACACATTACTACACGGAACAGAAAACTTCACCTCCTAGAGAAGCATCAAAGAGATTACAAGCAGCTGAAATGGGATTTTTGATGTACGCAGTGTAGCATAACAGAATTTTCACCTTAAAACTAACTTAATACAACATTAAAAATGGAAAAAAGAAGAAACTATCAGTAGTGAGGGTTAACTAAATGGTTAAAAATGAATTAAATAAGCTGATCATTATAGTCAATAAAATGTTAAAAATAAACTCTATAACAAAGAAAACTCTTGTTCCAAATAAAAGAAACCATCTATATAAAACCCCCGTACATCATCAGTATACCCAGTAGGATATGGAGCAGTAATGAAAAAATAATCAGGTACAACTTATTAAATTAATGACATCAGAGGACCTAAATACAAAAATAATAACCTACTCATAGAATAAAAGAAATAAGGAACAGACTATTTCAAGCTTCATACAAAGAATGCAGAATGAGGAAAGGCTATTCCCAAAATCCCATGAAGGACATGTACCAATTAGGTAAATTTAGAACAATGACAAAACTTAAACCCAGTAACCCAAGTTACAGGATACATTACAAAAAAAAGTAAAGATTGTAAGGTAAATATAAAAATAACTTAAGAATAAAGAATAGCATGTTAGCTAGAAAGAGAAAGTGACATACCCTGATAAACATAATCAGAATAAAGACTACCATTAGAGTAGGTAATAAAAGTGTTTAGATAGGAGTCAAAGACTACTATTAAGAGTAAATAATAAAAAGTGAAATAATATAATAAAACACAATGAGCATTAAAGACTACCATTAGTGTAGAAAACAAAAAGTGTTTTACAATAATAAACATAAGAGTTAAAGACAGCAAATGACTGCAAATCTATTAATTATAAGAGTGTTTAAATATAATATATAAGGATTGTAATAAAAGACAGCAAATGACTCCAAATATATTAATTATAAGAGTGTTTAAATATAATATATAAGGATTGTAGTAAAAGACAGAAAGGGACTGCAAATATTATTTAGTATAAGAGTGTTTAAACATAATATATAAGGATTGTTGAATAGTAACATAGATAGGAAACCGTGAACTTACCATAGATGTAATGGAATATGTTAAATATAGAATGTTTTGTTATGATTAAATAATATAGTTAAAAAGGATAGTAGACATAAGATGTTTTTACTATAAATAAATAATGTAGTGGAAGATGCTAGATATAGAATGTTTGTTATGATTAAATAAGGTAGTTAAAAATAATAAATATAAGATGTTTTATTTTAATTTAATAATATAACTGAAAATGATAGATTATAAGATGTTATGTTATAATTAAATGATGTTAATTAATGTTAAAATTTTATCAAGGTAGGGAAGGCAAGAAGGTAATATTGATATATTCTTGAATTGTAAACCATAGACATAATAAGGAAACAAAATAGTTAAAAAACCAATAGCAAAGCAAAACCGTATTTTAGGCAAAAATCAACTTTTATCAAATAATCAAATCCAAGAGGATAAAATAAATAAAACTGTATAAATTTAGCAGAGACTAGTCAATTGAAAATAAAGATACTTAAATATAATCATCACAGAAATACATAATAGTAAATGTAATGATCAGAAGATAAAATTAACTTTATTGGAAATGTGTAATATAATGCCTAACCAGGGACTCAGTATAAATAAAATGTGAATTAATCAGTATTAGAGTGTTATAACAACAAATTGTTTAAAACAAAGAATAATGATGAAAGAAGTAAAATTATTTAAGGAAAATGTTAACTCAACATTACTTGTAAACCATTTAATTTGTAATTATGTGAAAAATAATAAGGCCTATAAGAAATATCAAAAAATGTCAATTTTAAGCTTATTTGAAACCAAATTAGGTCAAGTTGTATATTGAATTATGTAAAATTAAACCAGGAATATTGCTAGGTATTTAAATTTTCATAAAATTAACAAATAATTAAGTTATAGTCATAAAAGAGGAAAAAATGTCATATATTTTTATAAGATCAGATCTAAGCCAAGGCGAACAGCTGATTACAGACAACGGGGAAGGAGAATAAGATATTTCGGAAATTACTACATTAAACGACGATTTAAGGCATCAGTTGATTGTTAAACGTGAACCTGAACGGATGAAAACGTACTGCAGGAAGATCCAAAAAATTAAATTAGTAGAAAAAAAATGAAAGTGTAACATAAAAAATTTATACAGAGGTTATAAACTGAAACTTAATATGAAAAGAACTTGAACATTAATAAAGTGAAACCGAATTTCAGATATAATACGATCTAACACCAAAGCACTAAGAATCATCCGCCATATTGAAATTATCAAATTACCACCAATTTCAATGGAATAACGAACTCAACCAGATTTGAACACGGAACACGACACAAACAATCCTGCACCAAACTACATCGCCGAGTAGAAGAGAACACTACAACCAATTATCCAGAGTGACTACATCATCGCAGAGGAAGATATACACCATTATATTTGAGGGAGAAGAAAGAACGAGGAGTCGGTGTGGTTAGCTAAAATCCGAAGCTGATGGCCGCCATTCTTCCAGCTTGCATAGCGAGACGTACACCGCCTCTTTGAACAAACGACGACGTGACGTCATGCACTGCTGTCTGGTTCGCAAATTTCTTTATTAAATGACATTATTTTCTGAGATATGTTACTTTTACGTAATAGTATTTAAATTTTTATTAATTGTAAGTATTGTATCTTGTGACATGCCCTTCTCTGACCATTTCGACAGTTCAAAGAACTCTATTAATTAATTTTTGTAATTTCATGTATTTGTCTAGTGACACAATCGACCTGTGAGTTGAGTCTTAGCCGCAGCATAATCGATGTGCATAAGATTGTCGCACTGCTTTTAAAAAAATAAACATCAGAATTCTTTCTAAATACTCGTTTTCCTGATTATTTGAGTTAATTAAATTAATACATTTCATTCCTAACTTAATTTAGGATATTATTATATATATATAAACTTTCACAATATGAACTTACTTTCTTTATCACTTCCCCATACGTTTCGAGGTGATGTTCTTCTTCCTCAGTGGGAGTAAATACTGAATGTCGTTTTACAGAATAACGGTAATGGACTATAGGTGTGTGTGGTGGGGGTTGATGGTGGGAGGGTATTGGCACCTATAGTCCATAACCGTTCTTCTGTAAAACGACATTCAGTATTTACTCCCACTGAGGAAGAGGAACATCACCTCGAAACGTATGGGGAAGTGATAAAGAAAGTAAGTTCATATTGTGAAAGTTTATATATATAATAATATTTTATAAAGTGAACGAAGAGGATGAATCAACAAGATAATTAATTTAGGAGTATTAACGAAGGAATCAAGAAGAAGAAGAAAAAGAGCTGAGCTAGAAGAGATACACTTCGACCCAGATTGACATAATCCGATTAACACTGTGAAACAAATCTTTCATCTCAAAGAATTACACAAATATTAATTCATAGTTTAATTAATCGAACAATAATAATAATAAAAATAATTAAAAAATTAAATAAATAAATAAAAAGACATTAAAAAAAATTTATTTTAATAAATTCGTAAACTATAAAATTCTTTATTATCAACATAAATTTTATTTGTGATAAACTACGATTTATCACAAATTAGCGTCCAACTTTAGGGGCTTAAAATAGGAATTGATAGGCCTATAAAATAAAAACAATTCGCCCAGTTTCCTATTTTAGCTTGGCAGCTTTTAACAGGTCAGGAGAAGAAGCAAGATGCACAGGAGAGCAACATCCAAGAAAAGAGCGGAGGAGGCCGAGAAAGAAATAGATATGGAGGATAAGGAGGCGACACCCGTGGAAGATGTGGAGTTGATATTACCTCCAGCAGAACCGAACAAGCCCGCACTACAGGAGAAACAGTTAGAGAAACCCACCACAATGGAAGATACGAAAATGGATAAGATGATGGAAATGTTCCTACAAATGAGTAAGGAATGAAAGAGGATAACAAGAGAGCCAGGGAAGAATTCAATACGAAAAAGGAAGAATTAGGCCAGAAAATGGAAGAAAACAGTAGGGAAATGAAGGAAGAATTGGGTAATAAAATTGGAGATGCAAATAATAAAATTGAAGAAAATAGTAAGAAGGCGGAAGAAAATAGTAAGAAGATGGAGGAGAAAATGGAAGAAAATAGTAAGAAGATGGAGGAGAAGATGAACGAAATAAAAAATAACAATAAATTAGTAATGGAGGAAAATATTAAGAAAATAGAGGAGAAAATGGAAGAAATAAAGACTGACAATAAACAGTCGAAGGAGGAATTTAGTCAGATAAGCAAGAAACTGGAAGAGACCAATCAGAAAATGGAAGAAACCAGTAAGAAAATTGAAAATAATAATCAACAGTTAAGAGAAGAATTAAGGGAGACTAACCAAGAGAATATGAACCGGTTAGATGGAAAGATGGAAGCATTAAAGGAAGAGTTGAGTCAGAAGATAGCTGAAAACAATGAAACAATCAGCAAGAAGGTAGAAGAGGAAATAACGGTGATCGAACAAAAGATTATAAGGGCTGATGAAAGATGGAGTCAGACTGAACGAGAAGTACAGAGTATTAAGACAGAAATATACACCAAGGTTACCAACATCGAAGAAACGAATAGGAAGAATTTAGAAGAAAAACTAAAAGAAACACGCGAAGAATGGGAAAGAGTGCAGGACCGATTCACAGAAAAATGTGACGGCATTGAAGCTGCTGTGACCAGTATAAATATGGTCAGGTTTGACAAAATAAAACCGACATCGATCTTTTTCATAGTCGACCAACTAGCATCACCAGTTTCCCCAATACTGAAAATCGAGAAGGAATTAACTTCAGGCTATACAAAAACAAGCCCATGGAATTCCTAGCCAGAATCGAACAGTACTTCGCAAAACACCGAGGGAACCGTTGGAGCGCGAATAAAGAAGTGCTAGATGAATCATTGAAGGAGATAGCCGATAATTGGTGGATGGCGATCAGGGACGAAGTTACAGACTATCAACAATTCAAGAGATTGTTTAAGGCCAAATATTGGTCTGAGTCTACTCAGAACATCGCAAGAGACGGAATATGTCATGGGAAGTATAACCCATACTGGGGTCAAACATTGACCGCATATTTCTTGGAAAATGTGTGTGTGGCCAAACATTTAGAGCCCAGAATACCCTAAGAATGCTTGGTCAGCAAACTATCTTACCATTATGAGGAAGACATAATCAGAGCTCGCCGCAACAGTCAGAGGAGATATGAGAAACCCGAGCTGAGAAATAACACCAACTATACAAATCATAATACTAATCAGAATGGCAATAATAATAATTATTATTATTATAGCGCCGCGAACCGGAAAATGTAGGGTACAATAATAATAATAATAATGTCCATCGGAATAACAATAATGATAATAATAATAATAACCGTCAACCAAATAGAAACTGTTATTATTATAATAATAATAATTATGGTTCCAATGGTCAGAGGAACCCAAACCCTCCCAATAACAACTATTATCATAACAATAATAGAAATTACCCAGCAGGAGGTAATAATAATCATAGGACATACAGACCCCATGTAAATTACATCAGAGCAGAAGGTAGTGGTCAGCGGAGATACCAGCCTCAACGAAGGAGTCAATTCTATGAGTACGAAACACTTCAAGGGAATCAGGGAGGTAACAGTCATAGAGGATATGAACCCAGACGCAGTTCGAGCCTCGATAACCAAAGAAGACCACCTGTAACTGAAGCCCAGCAAGAGGACCGAATTGAACAAAACGAAGCAGTTCCAGGACTCCAGATGGACGCTGCTATTAGCCATGTCCATAATGATACGGAACATTTAAACGAAAGGAGGCAGTAATAAACAGTTACAACCCTTTACTGCTCCTATCCACTGGGTATGGACAAGAGTCAAGATTGAAAAAAAGAAGATAAAAAATTCACTATCATGTATAATCATTATTTAAAGGATATTCGCAAGGACTTATTAGAAGAAAACGAGACAAACCTTAATAACCCCAATAATGAAATCATTTACATAGTTGCAGAAATCGAAGGTATTTCTGTTCCCATAATGATAGACACTGGAGCCAATGTCTCGATAATTAATAACAGTGAATTGGACCGGATACAGTAGGAATGTCGCAAAACACTACCAGTATTACCCATCAATAACATAGTACTCGTAGGAGCTACTGGTCAACAAAACAAGACGATACGGAAACAGGTATCCCTAAGTGTTAACAGTCAGGGCATAAGTTTAGATATGGTATTTCGTATTGCAGCCGGATTACCCTTTAATATCCTGATAGGGTGTGACATATTAAGAAGGAACTCTGCAGTTATTGACGTGTGCCGAGAGAAGGTATCACTCTTTTCAGAAGGTTCGACCTGGTTAGCCAATTTAATAAACAGCAAGATGGTAGACTCCTGACAAACTATAAACCATGCGAGTGAGGTGAATTACTTGTCAGATTATTCACCAGACAACCAGTTAGTAGGCCAAGATACCGAAAATAAACTATGGGCCCAAAAGATTCAAGAGATACGGGATTTCCAGTGCCATAATACAACTGAGCAATTAACTGAGAACCAATTAAATCAATTAATTGGGATATATGAAAAATATCGGGCCGTGTTCTCTGACGAGCCAGGAAAGATCAGAAACTACCAGTGTACGATCCGATTCAGAGAACCGGTGGAATTCAACCGCAAATCCTACGCAATAGCACAATCGTTGAAGGAAGCTGTATGCGCGGAAATACAAAATATGATAAATAAGGACATAATCGAAAGCAGCCAGTCGCCATACACCAGTCCGATTGTGGCTATCCAAAAGAAAAGTGGTAAGGTCAGACTTTGCCTTGACGCACGTGAAATCAACTAGATGATAATCAATGATCGCACATCACCTGGTGAAATTGACGAAATATTAAAGACATTCCACGGAACCAAATTTATTACTACTTGGGATACCGTGTGTGGGTATTGGCAAGTGGAGTTGCACCCACAAAGCCGTCAATACATGGCGTTCATTTTCGAAGGACGCAACTATCAATTTAAGAGGTTACCCTTCAGGCTAGTAAACTCAGTAGCCGTTTTTGTAGCCTGTATGGACCAAATACTCGGACCAGAAGCGCTCCAATTCACAACTGTATATGTTGATGATCTATTGATCACATCAACCCATTGGGAGGAACATTGTTACCGTGTGGAGCATGTCTTAAAGAAACTACCTGATAGTAATGTTACCTTAAAGCTAGATAAATCAAAACTTATTGCAAAAGAGGTTCAGTTTTTGGGTTTCCAACTGAATAATCAAGCAATATCACCTTCGTCAGAGAAAGTAGACACCATACAGAGATTCCCTACACCGAAAAACAGAAGGCAACTACAATCATTTTTAGGCCTGTGTAATTACTACAGGAAATTTCAAAATAATTATTCAGAGCTGACGGCCAGGTTTCAGTATCAATTATCATCCAAAAATAAATGGCGATGGGGTCAAGAACAGGACGAGACATTAAAGTCAATTAAAGAGAAATTTTTAGAGGTAGTAATGCTTAATCATCCCAATTTTAACTGACCTTTCTTCCTGAACTGCGACGCTAGTAATATTAGTCTGGGATCAACGTTGTACCAAGAAGACGAAAATGGCAACCATCTAGTCATTAGCTTCGCTAGCAGAACACTATATCGACACTATATTCTCTGACCATTTCGACAGTTCAAAGAACTCTATTAATTAATTTTTGTAATTTCATGTATTTGTCTAGTGACATAATCGACCTGTGAGTTGAGTCTTAGCCACAGCATAATCGATGTGCATAAGATTGTCGCACCGCTTTTAAAAAAATAAACATCAGAATTCTTTCTAAATACTCGTTTTCCTGATTATTTGAGTTAATTAAATTAATACATTTCATTCCTAACTTAATTTAGGAGTATTAACGAAGGAATCAAGAAGAAGAAGAAAAAGAGCTGAGCTAGAAGAGATACACTTCGACCCAGCTTGACAGTCCGATTAACACTGTGAAAGAAATCTTTCGTCTCGAAGTATTACACAAATATTAATTCATAGTTTAATTAATCGAACAATAATAATAATAAATAATAAAAATAATTAAAAAATTAAATAAATAAATAGACATTTAAAAAAAGAATTTATTTTAATAAATTCATAAACTATAAAATTCTTTATTATCAACATAAATTTTATTTGTGATAAACTACGATTTATCACAGCAGCTGGAAGAACTAGGTGATCGAATTAGGAATATGAATGTCAAAAATCTGTTCATTACTATTTGGTATGAACACTGGCTTTTAATCTAATACATAACAACAATCTGACTGTTTATAACACTGTACCATGCATAAAGGGTGTATCTAAAATTAGACATATAGGCCTAAGTGAGAACTTGACACACCTAAAGTTTTTGTCCATGCTATGGAAAGGGGACATTTATCTTATCAGATGTGAAATTCCTTGCCCAAGCCAGAAGGGAGTTTAAGGAATGGATGAAGGACCCTGATACTTAATCCCCATTTAAAAATGATTCTTAAAGAGATGTTGAGAATAGGTTAACTTATGGTTTTCGAATCTTTTGTTCAACATATCTTGTGGTAAGTAATATTAAATAATAAAGAAATATTCTAATTATATAATTGCACTTTAAGGATTGTAATTACAAGCTAACTTGATGAATTTACATTCAAATTTATAGAGACAATTTGTTTCAGAATTTTAAAACCAAATTATATAGAATGTGAGGATGTATTGATGAGGTTGATATTTGATTTATGGGGGGAGGATATAGGATTTTACAGCTAGGTTTGCACTCAGCCCTAGAGCTGCTAAGTGAGGCTCTGGGTATGCACTAACTGGAGATTAGGATTTGAGTTTTGAGTTCATCAAATGATGATAGCAGTACAGGAGCTAGTGTGACTATTATTGTTGAGATAATGTGTATTGGACAAGTGTATACCTAAAATCACTGTAATAGGAGTTTTTTTTTAATTTTTAATACGTTGTACTGATTTCTCTGCATTCAAAAATTACTACTATTTAAAGATCATGATCCTTATGACGGTTGTAACAATGGTGTCCAAAGTGGATGCAGGAGTGTTATCAGTAGAAACCAAAGAACAGACCTACTAGGTATTGTAAAAGACTTTAGTGACCAGGGATTACAACAACAAAAAATACATAGTGAAATGTCTGTGGTGGAAGCTGTATTAGTTTAGATGAAAGATAAAATTCTTGGATTTCGTTGTCCATGACGTGTCCGTTACTTAACTAAATATCACTATAATATTGACGACTCGGAACACAAAGTTTTTTATAAGTAAAAACGTAAAGTTTTACCTTACAGCCTAAACCGGCTTTCACCTATAGAAGGCTTCATCAGAGGCTGTCGCTAGTAGCGCTGCTCGTCTTGTTGTTGGCGACGAGAAAGTGTTTCGAAAGATTGAAGCTGTGTGTGTGTGGTGAGATGTGTTCGAATAATGCGTGCGATTTGAATTGTGTCTGTTCGTTTAGGATGTCGTTTTTATTTGTTTTTGTGTGTTTGTATATTTCTAATTGTTAGACACTCTAGAACAATTAGAAATATACAAACACACAAAAACAAATAAAAACGACATCCTAAACGAACAGACACAATTCAAATCGCACGCATTATTCGAACACATCTCACCACACACACACAGCTTCAATCTTTCGAAACACTTTCTCGTCGCCAACAACAAGACGAGCAGCGCTACTAGCGACAGCCTCTGATGAAGCCTTCTATAGGTGAAAGCCGGTTTAGGCTGTAAGGTAAAACTTTACGTTTTTACTTATAAAAAACTTTGTGTTCCGAGTCGTCAATATTATAGTGATATTTAGAAAGATAAAAGTTAACCAATCTGGATAAACTGTAAAAGTAACTGTTTTTTATAAAGTAAAGGTTAACTCAACCTGTGGAACGAATGCCTAGTGTATTTTTGGGTTAACATAGTCAGTTGAAGTGTAGTGCTGGCCACACTGGCTTTTTTATACCATCCAGCTTGTAGGCAATCTACCCTGCCTCTACTACTCCATTTTGATGGTGCACAAAGAGTCATTTATTATTGTTATTATTATTATTATTATTATTATTACTATTATCATCATCATCATCATCATCATCATAAAACAATACCTATGTTAAAGATAAACTCAATTATCTGATCGAAATTTAAACAATTTTTTGGTTTTGAAAATTGTGCATCATGAAATGATTTTGACTAAATTCAGAAATCAAATTATATCATTTTAACTTGTTTTATAAAACAGATTTACCTTATTTGTACTACCTGTATTATTTTTATCCTATTGCATTAGTAAAAAGTGCATACATCTTATTAAATTGTTACTAGGTTACTAGGTAGATAAGAATTACTTTTAATAAATTTAGGCAACCGCCTCCCCCATTGAGGGACATAAATATCACTTCAGGCACAGGACTACCCAGGGTTTCAAGTCAAGTCAGCAGGGTTGTCTGCTTCAGCAGCTACCATAGGCGTAACTTGGGAGGGACAAGGGGGCACTCCCCCCCCCCCACAATGTTCCGAGCATTATAAAATTTTGTTTGCAGTTGTTTATAAATAAAAACTAACAAATAGTCAAACAGAGGACAGTTTCTATGCTCACGAGCACAGTAAGCACTATTTATCAAAGTCTGTACTGTTATCAGACGACTTGTTGCCATAAAATTATTCTTATTTCTTCCGAAGAAACTTGAAAGGGGAATGTTTGACAGATTTGAATGATATACG
The DNA here is from genome assembly GCA_034769895.1 of Magicicada septendecula. NCBI lineage: Eukaryota > Metazoa > Arthropoda > Insecta > Hemiptera > Cicadidae > Magicicada > Magicicada septendecula. The sequence continues at coordinate 180,533 of JAWRYS010000954.1, read as the reverse complement.
TCAAAATAATATTTCTGTTCGAAAAAAAAAACGCTAGAGACCTAATTAACTGGAATACAATGCATGCCTGTACACAAACAAAGACTTGTTTTGGACACTGGAAGACGTTGAAGGCTTTGTTCACGAATCTTAAATACGGTCGTTTGGAACTGTTATTTGTTAATGATTACTGATACAAGTGCTGTCGTGTACGTAGTCCGTTAAAGTACACATCGCTTGTCTCTTTCTTAATTCGTTATTGTTGTGATTGTTTTGTTTTTTGTGTTGATAAGTGCTGGGAAATGGGAGATAAGAAACGGGAGAGATGGGAAACTTATTTTCTTTGAAAATTGCCTGACTGCCAATTTGAAAATTTCTTTGTGTTGTGACTGATTCGGCCTACTGCTACTACTGCCGAGCATTTTGTGACAGTGTGCCTAAGGGAGAAGATGCGTTTACGAAAACTGGGTATAAGAATGGGAAGAATTGAAATTGTTTATGTTTATAGGCCTACAGTATATTTGTTTTAGGTAAACATAACTGGAAGTACAACTTATGAAGAAAGGTTTGTTGATCATTAAAAAATGAAATTGTCCCTCGTTTACTAACTAACAATTATTACTAAACTTTCTAATTTTGTATATAATATATTTTATTAATTTTATTATATAGATGGTCTCACTACACTTGAATTTATGAAGCTTTACCCTGCCTCCCCCCAAAGTTAGGCCCCAAGTTACGCCCATGGCAGCTACTGTAAGCTGAAACATAGGATATAGGATACTCAGCATTAATATATTAGCCACCACTCCTTGTCTTTCTTTATCTGTTACTTTGATGATGGCTGATTTATACGTAATATTCTGACTAAACCACGGATTTAGTCCATTGTAGTCCATAATATACCGCGAATATACGGGTTTTTGCCATACTCCTTTTTAAAGAAAGAACTAAAATGAAACAAAAAAACAAGGAAAGCCACAGGAAAGAGACTTGATAATATACTAGGTGGAAATATCGTCAGAGTGCTGAGAACAACGCAGACAAGTTGTGGAATATTTTTGGGGGAGGAGAAGACTGCATGAATACATAGTGCCGTTATGGGCGCACTCAGAACAGAGTGAAGAACATAACGTCAATAAAAACACAGGTGTTTAACCGATTGGTATGAACATGGGGAAAGGTTAGAATACATAAATATTATGTCCGAAGCCGGTGACGAAACGTAATGTCGTAACAGTCGGGTACAACTTTCCGTATACGAGTGTCTCGTTTCTCCCCGCTCTGTAGCACACACAACTACGGTATGCTTTCACTTGTCTAGACATAACATTTACTCACTGATCATTTAATTACTGGTGTCGACGTATAATCTCATTACATGAAATACCGCTGCTCATCTCGCAGCATATAAAGTTCACGGAAGATATTTTCATGGGAACGTTTACCGTACCGATAATTTGTTTTTCGGTAGGTACGCCTACTGGGTACTGGTACCAAAACGCTCAGTGACGTCATGAAGTTTGTTATTCAAGTTAACGTGTGATAATACCTCCGTGAATAAAATAAACATAGTTTTTTCATAAACTACAAATTATCTTTCAAGACGATGTTCTAAGAACTTAAAGAAACGTTATGGTGGAGCTTTGTAGTGCATTGGTGTATTTGAAAAAAAACAGGCATACTAAGCCTTTATTAACTGTAGAATACAACTCTGTACTATCAAACCCTGTGTTATTCCAGAAAATGATTGTTATTATATGATCGTTAATTTCTACACAAATCTGAATACCACGTCATACCCATACAGTAACAACAATACCTTGTCAACGTAAATAATAAGAAACGGCGTCTTGCAAGAACAGAAGTTCAGAAAGTGATTCAACAATAAAGAAAGGTGAATTTAAAGAGGGTCTGAGGCAAATATTCAGACTTGGGAAAATTAATAAAAAATTTTAACTGATTAAAGTTAAAGTTAATGCCCAAACAAACTAAGTTAAAGTTAATGCTTACAAATACTAAGTCATTAAGTTAAAGTTAAAATAAATTCTTGGATTTCGTTGTCCATGACGTGTCCGTTACTTAACTAAATATCACTATAATATTGACGACTCGGAACACAAAGTTTTTTATAAGTAAAAACGTAAAGTTTTACCTTACAGCCTAAACCGGCTTTCACCTATAGAAGGCTTCATCAGAGGCTGTCGTTAGTAGCCTAACGACAGCCTCTGATGAAGCCTTCTATAGGTGAAAGCCGGTTTAGGCTGTAAGGTAAAACTTTACGTTTTTACTTATAAAAAACTTTGTGTTCCGAGTCGTCAATATTATAGTGATATTTAGTTAAAATAAAATTAACTGACTGAATGCTAAACGGTTTTTTTTCTTTTTCATGCTGTTTTATTGTTATTGAGCAAACTACTTTGGGTGTTGAAATAATTAATTCAAAATCAGATTAAAACATGTAATTAATGAGTTTATAGACAACTTTAATTATTCTTAACTTTACAGTTATTACTGCAAAACTTATTCATTTTTTAACAAAAAGCTGCATTTCAAAATTTTTGTCATCTTCCTCGCCTGTACCCTAGAATGAGTCCAGCAGCACTGAACAGTCTTCGCAGTGAACACACTTGTGTTATACTTTACAAATAATCTCTTCAGCAGAGGGCGCAGGTCCCCAACTTTTTTGCTTCATCAAAATACTTGACAAGCAACATGTGTCAGAAGGTATATTTGGTATTTAATATACAAATAAGTGTTCCGTAGTCGGAAATAGTGAATTACATATTACTGTTACTTGAACACGTCATGAACAACAAAACCCAATACTCCAACATTTCTTTTATAAAACATTTTTGTAGGCAACTTAAAACACAATGTAGATAGGTCTACATAATAGAGAACTTTTAACAATTTTGTGTACTTTCTACAGGCTAATTTGTTAATGTATTAATTTTCTTCGTAACTGACTGTTTTTTAACTAACGTTAAAATTTTTAACGAGGAATACTATTACTTTTCTTTTTTCCGGACATACTCTCTTCTTAAGAGATAAAATTCCTACCCGGGAAAACGGTAAAAACAATTGTCAAATTGTCAAGTCCGAGAATTTGATAAATTGTTTATACATGGAAAGTGGAAAAATTTCAACAATGACAACATGACTGTAATTTGAAATTTTTAACATTAATTGTTTTGTTCGCTAGTACTGCACACCGTGCAAATAAAGAGCTGTATTTTCACGAAATCAGTGGCTTTGATCAAAGGAAACGAAGAAATTCGACCGAAAATAGTAGTGTTACTGGTAACTAAAAAAAGTACTTTAAGATTAACTAAAAAATATTTAATTTTATATACACAGTTTTTTTATGACTGAAAAGTAAAAATTTTCTCGTTTCTGGAGTTGAATGTGATAGCCCTATGTTAACGATTGTTATCTTAATGGTCGTTTCACTAACGCCCGTTTGGTCCCGGTTCGTAAACGCTTGTTTACACGCCTATTCTGTTATGATAATTGTCATTGCTGCTTCTGTTTGTATAAGACATTGTTTATTACACCCCTATAATTACAAATTATTAGCCCTATAAAGTGACTTTCTAATGTAGGCCTATGTCTTTGTTGTGTATTTTGTAATTATTTTCTGTAATTAAAATTATTTTACTTTTCGTTTGGTTTTTGTAGTTTTTGTTGATTCTGACTAGTATCTTTTTATTTTTAAAAATATTTCAACAAATTTTGAAAAATGCTTAAAAAGATTTCATGGAATTTTGTATATATTGGCTTTGTGGTTGCATTTTCTATTTTAAACAACACCGTTCGTTCAAACTAAATTTTCTGAACACAGAAACCGACCAAATTTTTGCATATATAGTTTATTTTGTGAGTAATTATGAACATACATCCAAGCATCACCGAACAAAATTGTATCTACCGCTGTTTTAAGGCCGTTAGTTATTTCACGTACCAAAAATCTCTTCAACTCTCTAACCAACAATTTTAAGGCCTGTTAACTTTACCGGAGCTTCGTGAAACAGGCTATCTCTCGTTAAACCGTAAAACGAGTGTGTCTGTGTGTGTTTGGGGCTGTACGAACTAAAATCTGAAGCCTGGTAACTCTTAAAATGCATTGTTCAGATGGACAACTTGAATTCACGCGTTTACTGGCCCCGCAATTGGCTGAATTCGCCAACTTCAATTCTGCATTATTTGACTACGATCGTTGCCATAGTGTGCAAGGGGCTTGGTTACAAAGGAAACAAAGGATCACTATAATATTGACGACTCGGAACACTAAGTTTTTTATAAGTAAAAACGTAAAGTTTTACCTTACAGCCTAAACCGGCTTTCACCTATAGAAGGCTTCATCAGAGGCTGTCGTAAGTAGCGCTGTTCGTCTTGTTGTTGGCGACGAGATAGTTTTTCGAAAGATCGAAGCTGTGTGTGTGTGTGGTGAGATGTGTTCGAATAATGCGTGCCTTTGTCAGCTTTTACAAATGTGATGTTGTGTTTGTGTGCCTTTTTCCTCAGTTTGATAGCTGTGTGTATTTCTGAGTTGTGGTTGTTGTTGTCTGGTGCCTTATTAGACAACACACACAAACAGACAACAACATTGCAGTAAAAAACAACACTGACCTAGTAACAAAAATAAAAGACATACGCATCCCCCATAACGCCACATTAGCCTCCTTTGACATTAAAAACCTGTACACAAACATCCCCATCTCTGAAACAATCACCATCCTACAAAACAAACTCAAACAGAACAACACACCAGACGAACTTATCAATGAAATAACAGAAACTCTGAACATTATCACAAACAAAACTACTTTACTTATAACAATAAATACTACACACAGAACGATGGCCTACCCATGGGCTCCCCCATATCCAGCATTCTAGCAGAAGTCTTCCTCCAACACTTAGAAAAAACAAAAATACTCACAAACAATGACAGACACTCACATAAAATACTATATTGGCACAGATACGTTGATGACATTCTAATACTATACAGGGGAAACAAAAGACAATGTGAACAGTTACTAACGCACATAAACAAAATACATAAAAACATAACCTTCACTGCCGAATACGAACACAACAATACCATAAACTTCTTAGACCTCTCCATCACAAAACTAGAACACAGGCACAAATTCAGTATATACAGAAAACCAACTACAACTGACACACTAATACACAACACCTCCAATCACCCAATACAACACAAACTAGCTGCTTGTAGAACCATGATACATAGACTTAACAACATCCCCTTAGATGAAATAGACTACAAAGACGAACTAAACACGATAAAATATCTAGCAGAATCTAACGGTTATGACAGAACAATAGTCAGTAAACTCCTACACAAAACAAACAACAGACAAAGACAGAAAACAACAAATTCAAAACACTAACATACATCAACAAACAAACAGAAAAAATTGCCCACAAATTCAAAAAAGCAGGATACAGAATCGCTTACAAAACTACTAACAAAACAGAACACACACTATCAAAACGCATGCCCAAAGCACAAAACAAATTCGATCTACCCGGTGTATATAAGCTAAATTGTTCAAATTGCAATAAATTCTACATAGGCCAGACAGGACGTAGCTTCAAACAGAGATACATTGAACACACAAAAGCACTCCACACCACTACAGAATCTACCTTCGCAAACCACCTCATTGAAGCAAACCACACATATAAAAACATCGACAATAACATGAACATACTACACGTACACACAAAAGGCCGAAAACTAGACACTCTAGAAAAATTAGAAATATACACACACAAAAACAAATAAAAACGACATCCTAAACGAACAGACACAATTCAAATCGCAGGCATTATTCGAACACATCTCACCACACACACACACACAGCTTCGATCTTTCGAAAAACTATCTCGTCGCCAACAACAAGACGAACAGCGCTACTTACGACAGCCTCTGATGAAGCCTTCTATAGGTGAAAGCCGGTTTAGGCTGTAAGGTAAAACTTTACGTTTTTACTTATAAAAAACTTAGTGTTCCGAGTCGTCAATATTATAGTGATATTTAGTTAATTAACGGACACGTCATGGACAACGAAATCCAAGAAACAAAGGAGTTTGCCATAACGGTAAACCCAGTCCATTGTCTGTCGATGGATTAGGATTACGTGGAACAAACGATTTTGCCTTAGTCTTCCTCTTGGGCAGCCAAAAATTAACTCTTTAATTTTTCAATCGTCAATCGTTACCAAAAATATTTAACGATTAATGACTGAAGTTAACCATTTCAAAATTTAACGATTAAGTTATAAAGTTGACCAATTTTTTAACGATTAATTTAATCGTTAATCCCAAGTCTGCAAATATTATATAGAATATACAGAACTGACACAGGAGAACAAACACGAGAGGCGTATAGTGTAAAGGTCAATCTTTATTAGGCCTATGTAGCTCTAACGCCATATGACTTGTCCGTGTAGTATTGTCCCTACACACAATACAGTATCACATAACTCACTTTTATGGACAGAAAACATTGACTAATATGCTTCCATAATTCAAACTCCATATTAAGTATAGCCTACGTATACTGCACCGTGGACTTGCATATGGCTGGTCAGAAACCTCCGGCGCGCAGGGACCTCTCTACCTATATGTAAGGTTATTATAACGTAAGCCTTTATGTGGCGATAACAGCTTCTGTTTAATCAAGTAGGATTATATAGTAGCTTCCGTATGCTCTCGCACAGAAAGTATCAAAACTTGCTTCGAAATGATAGTTAATTTGTAATATAACCTACAAGTTGCACAGTGTGACGACGGACCAATACATCACACACTCTATGAGTGGATTCCTGAAGTCAATATTTCTTCATAAACAGCTAGATTACATTAAAAAATCAAAAAATATGTTCTGAAACATTTATTTTTGTTAAAAAAAGACTAAAATAATGCACAGTAATATTTAATTTACTAAAGTATTGAATATATTGATTACAAGTTTAATATAATTTATCGATATCAGATTGTGAATACACATCTTTATCACCATCCGTGCTGTCATCATCATCGTAATCATCATCGCTATAGTCATCGTCATCACCGTAGTCTTCAACGTCATCTTCACAAAGAATCTTAACGGGTGGTAATTCTAATAAGTCTGATCCTTGTATAGGCAAGGACTGAGTTTTTTTTGTAACTTCCTCTTGCCTGTAGTTACTGGATCCGAAGTCAACAAAAACGAATTGAAAATATCGTGAATAGTGTTTTCACGAGTACATTTTCTCGAGTAATGCTCTCGGTATTTTTAACGCTCTTTGTTATGCGATTCTTCTGTTTCCTCTGTTAACTGACCTATGGGCATCGAAGCTAGTGGTACGATTTCTGGACCGTGAATAAAATATTTCTACAAAGTAGGAACGTATTGTACCAAGGATACTTTCTAATAAAATATTCTGCAGTATTGTGACAAAATTCTCGGATCTCCTCACGTTGATTTCGTGCCACTAAATACAACTGTCATTACTGTACTCATCTGTCTTATCAACTCGAAATCCAATGTAGTGTTGATATTTCAGCTGAATTTTTGGATGTTCGAAAAAATGTCTGGCCATGTTTCCATCGTTTGTGTTCCCGAATCCTGGTTTGGGTTTATCCACAGTTGACCCACATCGCTCTCTAATTCTCTCTGTATTCTTATTTTGTTTTTTGCAAAAATGTTTTTATCGTCTCAGGAAATTTACCCTTTCTTGACTGATAATTTGTAGGAAAAGTGGAGAAGGGATTCGAAAAACATATCCAACCACGAAAAATGAACAGTCCAAATTATAAATTTTCCCTTTTTACTTTTTATGCTGAATCAATAACCAATATTTTTAAAGTTGTTTTTTATGTTGCGCACATATGTAACATTTCTTTGTTAATGACGTACTACAGAGGTGTGAAAATTATTAAACTCAAAACAAAAATTTTGTAAATTCCCAGTTTTATTTACTATAAAAGCTTACATTCTTATGGTATTGAAGTCTTTGAGTGAAGAAATGCTTCTATCATCTTTTGTATTCACCGCCAAGTAGAATTTGACAACTATGCAAAAGATAAGGGGTTGGCAACACTGCTTAATGCAATCAACCAGGGGGGGGCATTCCGGCTTCCCGCGCTAACCTAGCGATCAGCTGTTGTTGGCGCGTGACGTCGCCTGGTGGAAGAAATACGCGCGAGTCTTGATTTACCATGCAATCTTACCTCAGACAATGTCCTACTTAGCATCTCTCTGCTGTTTACACGAAATATTAACAATAATTGTAATGAGCTATTCATATAGAAAAAGGATTAAACAACAAGATTAAATGGTTTGCGGCAAAAAATAATGGTAAAATCTATTTCTACATTTAATAGAAAAGTAAGCAAGTCTGTCCACATATAACATTGACAAAATGGCACAAGATGTAAAATTAAGTCGGAAAGGAGGCGATATTATGTATGTATGTATGTATGTATGTATATATATATATATATATATATATATATATATAATTTTTTATTATTCGTTAATTTTATATTAATAGAATTATTTCGATTGTTATTAATTTACTTAGAAACCTCTGATGATACTGATATTTTTCAGTGAAACGTGCGTCAGGTGTTAAAAAGAATATACGAAATTATACTACTTGCAGAAGTATAATATACTTGCATATATATAATATGCCTGCGTGGGTGGGTGCGCGTACGTGCACACGCGTGCGCGCATGAGTGCGTGTATAAACATTTCTATGTAGTATAATATATTTGAAACAAGCTTCCAATTATTATAATTATAATCAATATCATAATCACTTTTATTATTCTAGTTACATTGGCAATCAACTGTTTATCTTGTACTGCAAGGTGCATGTTTAATGCTCTCTTTAGTGATTTATTTTCATCAAAAGAAGGACTTGAGGTGAGTTTAATGGGTCATTAACATTAAATAATGAACCTAGAATGTTTATTTGTTATTATTTTCATATTAAACATATATATTTGTATAATATATATTGTATATTTGTATTATTCGTTTTTTTCTAGATTTTGAGGTTATGGGAAAAACTAGTGATCTTTCACCAAGAAAAGTTGGTGTTACTAAGACATTGCTTGAAGAGAAAAAGTACTGACAGTGAGAAATAGCTAAAAGAATACAAATTTCACAGATATCTGTATGCCGTATCAGCCAGGCACTTAAAAATGGGCATGACTACAGTCCTGCAAGACAAGGCAAGTGTGGGCGCAAGAGCAAAGTGACCCCAAGAACTCAACGCAAACTTGTCCAGATGGCCAAATACAACCGAAGAGCCACTAGTCAAGATTTAAAAAAGTCCCTGGAGAAGTATGGGGTTGATGTTTGTACTTCCACAGTTAGGAGAAAGCTAATTAATGCAGGTCTTTCAGCGCGTCGGCCAAGAAAGAAAGCTAAAATAACACCGGCAATGGCTAAGAAAAGGCTTAACTGGGCCCATGAGGTTAAAACTCGCTTTGGAAATGATTCGAGCAAGGTAAAGGATCACAAATTATTAATACCTGATATTATTGATTTATTTTTTTTTTTGTTTTATTACACACACTTTTCGATAAAAAAGAAAATTCTAGAATTTAACTTCTAGAAGTTAACTTCTAACTTCTACCCAAAGACTTATCAACTGTCCATTTCCAAAATCTTTTCATACTCAAACTGTTATTTATTACAGGTCTGCTTTTCTGATAAGTCCATGTTTTCAATATGTGATGAAAGCAGTTAGTATATGAGGAGATCTCCAAATGAAGAGTTCTCGGAGTCTTGTGTTGCGCAGACTGTGAAACATCCTACTTCAGTTATGGTGTGGAGTGTCATCTCAGCAAAGGGTACAGGCCGTCTATATATTGTTGAAGGCACAATGAATCAGCATCAGTACAGAAAAGTCTTAGAAACAAGACTTCTTCCCCAATTGAGAAACTGGTTTTCTGACAGAGACTGTGTTTTCTTGCACGATGGTGCACCTTGTCATAAAGCCAAGTCAGTAACAAAGTTCTTGGCTGAAAACAATGTGCAAACCTTGTCATGGCCTGGGAACAGCCCAGATATGAATCCTATTGAGAATTTATGGGGAATTGTCAAGAAGAGGCTAAAAAAATCAACATAACAACTAAGGATCAACTTATCGAGGAACTCATCAAAATATGGCACCATGATGACGAAATAAAAAACATGTCCAGTTCATGTGGAAAGCATGCCGAAGCGGATTGAATTGTTAATGAAGGCTAAAGGCATGCACACAAAATATTAATGTTGTTTTAAGTTGTTCAATAAATGATTTTTTAACCTAAAAACTCTATTTTCTACTGAAAAACCTACCTGAGTCTAATAATTTTCACATCTCTGTAGATAGCGTCACAAACCTTACTATCGACCATAGCAAAAGTCAATCTGTGGCGCACTGTGCAGAATTTCTCTTGAATTATAACTGTAGAACATTGTAATTTATTTATTTGGTCGTCTATTTTATTTTTTCTACTATGGAAATGTCTGTAGTATATTTTATAAATTCAGTTTTTAGTGGCACACAGCGTTTTAGAAGACATCTCTCGAAAGGAAACACTAAATAGACATTAATGTTTCATTCTTCGTCTCCTTTTTCTTCTTCTTCTTACTGTTGTTGTGGTTGTCGTTGTTCGGCTGTGTTGAGAATTTATAAACCTTGTACTGAATCTGTCCTCCATCTTCTAGGGTCGTACCTTCTATTTACAGATTTTCTGACTTTTGTGCGGTTTGATAGTAACTTCAGTGACTGTTAACTTTTATTGGGTTTAAACATTATAATTTTTAATGATATTTACTAAAAAATAAATACCATTTGTTATAATAACTAGCGGGTCACGTATTAGGCTGCTACTTTTACATATTGACTTCTCTTGAATAAAGTTGAATACTAAGAAAATAAGCAAATATGAGCAAGAAATAAAACCAATTATAAAATCTACAATGAATAGGGCTACTGACTATAAAAAACTAGAAATAGAAATATGATCGGACTCGGAACACGACTAACTTCTAAACATGTTTCTGAGATTAATTTAAAAAACAAAGATTTAACAGTGTTACGATTTTACAACCATCACTTCAAACCAGATTATATTTTTCAAAAATATTTATTACTAAATTTTTAACACACACTGATATTTCAAAAATTGAGAACAAAAGTTTGAAATTATATGGCGCTTGTGGTAAACCACTGCCCGTAAAAACATGAAAGAAAAGACTCATTTATAGCCTAAATATGTGTGATCTTATCAGATACGTGGCTCCAAAAGAAGCGCCCCTGCTGGAGCGGGGTGGAGTTAACGTCCACACATATTTCATTTGTTATGCGCAGGAGAGTGTAGTATATGAAAAGAAAGTGTATGCAAATTTTCATTTTTTGATTTCCTGCTAGCTTTGGAGGCCCATTACATAACTGCGTTGGTTGTTGTCTAACTTTTGTATCTACAGTACACTGTATGTATGCCTATCTGTTTTGCCCTATACTATTTGAATATGTGTGTGTAACCTTTTTAAGACGCTAGTGAAATGAGATTTTTACGATCAGTACTAGGAGTATCACGGAGGAACCGGGTAAGAAATGATGATATAAGGAACATCCTTGTAATACACAACCTAAGCGAAAGGATAAAGCAGTAGATAGGATTGGACAGACCATGTTGAAAGGATGCACAAGAACAGGATACCAAAACAAATTTTGTCCGAAAGGGCGGCGGAATGTTGGAAGATAAAAAAAAAAAAAAAAAAAAAAAGGTCGGACCAAGGAGTGCGCAACGGATCGTAAGATCCACAGTCTGAAGAAAAAGAAGAACCTTTTTGAAGACGTGGAGAGTTGGTGTAAGTCGGCTTAAATTTGCTATCTTTCGATATAGGAGGGCAATGGCCAGATCACGACGCCTGGTTAATTATAATTTCCCGACTGAGGCTGTTGCAACTGGATAGCACAGATGAGTATCAGTCGGACCAGAAACAAGCATAATAGCGTTCAAACACTACAGCTGCTGTGACTAATCAATAATACGTAGTACAAAGCATATGTGAAAAAACACTATGACGCCACAGATATTAGCGTGAAGTAGACTGCCTCTGGAACGAATCGGGGCGCAAACCGAGAGAAACAAGTTTGTGAATAATACAAGTCGACACCATGTGCTCTTTGTCATAAGCGATCTTTTACAGAAATGCGCAGCGCATTATTCGATGACGACACGCTTCGAAAATCAATTTTAGAAATACTTAAACATCGTTTACTGTCCTGCATAACAGTGGAGTTTTTGAATTCCACAGTTGGAACGCGTAACAGGACAATTAATTTTTATTCTAGATCTAGGTCGTTAATATTTAAATGAAGTGCATCAATAAGTGTTACGGGCATCTCACTGAGACGTTATAAGTGTGCCAGATACAAAAATATAACGACTAGAGCGAGTTCCGCGGACCATGTGCCAGGTTAGACACGTGATTGCGTAGATTCTTGCTTTTGTTCACTATTACCGCACATTGTTCGTATGGCGTTCATTGTTGTGACTACTGTTCTGAGTATCACAACGTAAAGTATGCCTACATTTTATGAAATTAAAATTCAGTATCATGGGTCCCATAAGTTCCCATGTAAGTTCATAACTTAAAAAGTACAATGTAGTGTATTAGTTTTTTTTTTGCTGAAAAACATTTTTTTGCCTATGTAACTAGGAGCAATAGGTAGTCAGTAACAACACTAGACTCCTATTCTGCTTAAATGGATTTTAATATTTTAGATGATGGTAAAATCAAATCAATGAATAGTAATAAAACAAAAATTCTGTTAATGCATTCCAATTTTCGTTAACATTATGTTAGGCTATAATATTTGTGATTTTAACTTCCCAATTAAACTGGGCAGCTATTAGAAAACTTGTCGACTCTTTGAACATGCATCTACTTGACACACTATTTAATATTATTTTAATAAAAAACTGATACAAAAATAGACAGAAATAAATATATCTTCAAAAACTTATAAACTGGTATTTACATGGCAAAGGTTGAGGATGTGCTCGTAGAAGCATTCAATAGATTTTCAAAAATATTATAAGTTATTAAACTTAAGTCCTAATAAAAAATTACAGTTTACTAAAAACCGTCATAAAGGCGTTTCTTCGAAACCACAATACACAGGCCTAAATAATAATTTCTTAAATGGTAGGCTATATAGTTTATACAGTTTAAAGAGACCATAGATAGAACTAATGTAAATACGTAATGTAACTGACGCACAATACCTCATAGGGGTTCTTTAAAACTCAAAGACAATCTGGTGAACCTTCATCCTAATGTTTTCACGCTAGACGTTTGTGTATTTGTACTTTATTTTAGGGGTAAATTTACTTCAAATTACAAGTCTTTCAACCGCCAGTCACAACTTCAGATTCTGGAGGTCGAAACAACAAGCGTGAAATCATTACACTGGAGGTAGTCCGGGAAAATGGTTCACCTATAGGCCTATGCTTCCTTAAAAATCAAAAGACAAAGTGATGCTTGTACATTGCGGCAATCGCGAAACAAATTTTACCAGCAGCTCAATAAACGTAACAAGCTTTAGTATCATATTTTAACATCTATTTCGCTGTATGAATTTGGCGTGTCTTAACGGGCGGGGTTTGATTTGGCCGGTGCACTTACCGTATTACTGCCTCATTCAAACCGTGAACATCGGCAATCAAATCAAGTGTTATCTGTTGTAACTAATCGTTTATCTCACATCAGAGTAGTTACGTTGTTGACACGTTTCTCCACATCATTAAACAACGGCTACACAGATAGAAGAATGACAACGATACGACGGGTCGGCTTCGCTGAAGGTGATGAGCTGCGGTTGATGAATACTAACTGTGACAACGCCGAGTCCACATGGACTAAACATGGGTCACTTTACTAACGGTAAAATCTGATTGGTGTAGAAACAGTGTTGTGACAGTGCCATACTTTTGGCTGTAGTGTATTCGCTGGGGCCGTGCTATTAAATGTAATTAAGATTTAAGTACTTGTATCTGGTAAGATAGTTTTGCCATTCACTAAACACAAATTAACATCTCAGGATCAATTCAAAAAGTTAATTATAAAGTTATGTTAACACAATTTCCTTGGACCATCATCTCATCATTACAACATAGTTTAGATGAAGTTCCAAGTTTTCTCAGCTACATGAAAGTTCAATGATACATATTGGATATAAACTGCATAGTATTTATGTTATATTTCAGAAACTATAACCTTTTTATGATAACACTGCACGAAATTACTGAGGAAACGGATGTCAGTAATACTTAACATATTTGACTATAATTTGTGGCCTTTACACTCTAGAATGAAAATGTGTGCACGGATTAAAAACACATTCAAAATGTATTAAACATACGATGTTCCCTGATTTCTAGGTTCACCTTATACAAACAATAGATAAGAATGATAAAACCTAAGTTTTCAGCTATCCACAGAGTGCCTGTAATTTGTTAGTATCACCATAAATGGATATACAACATAATGGATGAATTATAAGAAACATATTAGAATGATGATAATACAAACTAATTCAGACCAAGGAGTAGGCTACTTAGGCTTTTTGTTCAATTCACTTTACAAGCAAATAAAATGCGTAGAAGCTAATAACATAAAAAATAGTTTACATACAATATAGAGAATATGTACATGAATTAAACTGGCAAAATGCAGATAAACTATACCTGTATTCTCAACATCCATGTGTAGTGTCATTTTGTATTCTACTCAAACACAATTCTGTGAATCAGAATAGTTCTTAAAGCCAGTACTAGACATTTTTTGTTTTTGGTAGTTTTTTTCAATGGTTATATTTAAATTTTAACAAATTTTGTGAATTTACAACTTTGCAAGAGGCATATGAGATGCAAGGAGGTGGTGTAAATAAAATGTTATTAATTTTTGAAAAGAAGATACATTTTTAAAAACATATTTTTATGAAAGGATTTGTCAAGTGTTTCAGAGCAGTAATGGTCTAAATTATACAGATCATTACAATTAAAATACACTGTTCAAAGTAGTATTTCAATAAAATAATCTATGTATGTATTCACTATATATTAGTGAAAAATTAATCTGTACTTTTTAGAAACATTGTGCTGCCAATAAGTATATGGTTGTATTTTAGCTCATTACAGAGTTCTAATGTAGTCATGATCTGCAGCATGTGGTTATAATGTAGGTCTACTGTTTAACTCCCATACCATTCTAAAATCTGTTCTTGCTTATACATAGGAGTTGCCTGAAGACAACTTCAGAATGTCTCAATACTCAGGATATCAATACTGAAGGTCATAGAAAAAAATAACAAAAGTAAATGATTACAATAGTAACAATTAATTCATATTATAAATTTCATTGTATCTAAATTGACACGTTTCTTTATATTATTTACATTTTTTCATCAGTTTTTTCATGTTTAATTTTTATTATTTTCTTTTTATTTTTAGTTTCATAATTATTTTATGTTTTCTCAGTATGTTTGAGAACTGGTTATCAGTTTTAGAGCTTATAATGTGGTCAAGTCATCTTAGTGATAGTTTTGTGCTTAACTATCAATAATAATAGTTAAGCACAAAAAAGTAATGTAGGGGGGATTATAGTAAGAGGGATCCAATAATAATTAAGCATAACAAATTAATTTGCAATTACATGTAATAACAAATGATACACTGAAGTACATATTTTAAAATTTAATGTAAACACTCAGGCATCTACTTCCCAACCCTAGGCTAGAGCCACTAACTTTGACACCACATGTCAATAAATTATTTTTTATATAAATAAAGGCAATACATAATTATACACAATATATGACAACTAGTTATATTGTACATGATGTTTATTGTCATTCAGGGATTTACTTCATCTTCAAAACTTCAAAATCAAAATTATCACAATTATTTTCTTTTATTTTCTTTTGCTGTATGATTTATTTGATTCATTATATTAGAATTAATGTACACTCATAATTTTACAGTAGATTACATTACAATAATTTTCAATATAAGTTGGTAAAAAATATATTGTAACAATTAGATCGTTTGGATGTTATACATAACGTAGTATTCTTTTCACAAGTCTGTCAATTTATTTTTCTTTCATTATTTTGTAATGATTAAATTTGTTACTTATGACTTACCTGGCTCTCCGAGCAGTCGCATTCTGAAGTCGATATAATTTTCTCTGTCATATATTCTCTCCTGTCTCTGACTATGTAGTCTCACCACACCCTCTCCGACCACATGAAAGTGCAATCCTGTATTTGAAACATGTTGAATATAGTGTCATATTTTGCCTTACAATCAAATCACTAATATAACAGCTGTATGTTATACACTTTAAAAATATTGTCTTATATCTTCACAATAAGTGGATCTGGATACTAGTTTTGATATAAATGCAAGACTATTATCATGGGTTTAAACACATATTTGACTTATTTAAGAACAATCAGAAATGTCAGTTTTCAGATCATACAAACACAGAATTCATAGTACTAAAAAAAAATGGATCAAAATAAACGAGCTGTTAATCTGTGAAAAACATGAATATATATATATATATATATATATATATTGTAATGTGTAAAAGTGTTTTACCCTTACAAATCTAATAATCGTACTTTCTAAATTGTATGTTATTTAGCCTCTCTATTGGGATAGCCAATTTGTTACATCTAGAATCGAATCTATGGGTTATTTATCAGAATTTGTATCTTGTTTAACTCGGTTATTATTTGTATATACTTTGTTAATATTAAATTAAGGATGAGTATCTGTTCAGGGGGATGTTTGTTGAGCGCCAATTTGCAATCACCGTTTGCAAATAAAATTTATTGGTGAAATATCAATAGTAAATTTTTATTAAAATTTATTTAAATAATATATGGTTTCTTTATTCTGTAATTATCTCTCTTTTAATCTTTTCTTTCAGCAATGAATATGATAACTTGTGCTCATCAAAACATTTTTTTTAAAAAAATCTGCTAAGACTTTCAAATGATGAATGTTGCCAACTTAATCTAATTACTGAAGTCAACTCACAGTATCAGATATCTTGTTCAGTATATCATACCCATTTTGTATTCATGAAATAAGAAACGAATACACCTTTTTCTGTATTTTGTAAACTCAAATCCTTTATTTATTCTTCCACTTGTTTTAAATGTCAAATATAATTCTTAACAAAGTTTGCCCAGCTGTATTTTAATATGCTCAGAGTGGCAGTAGTAACTCATACCTCAGGCATAAACATTTCATGTTTTATATTTAATAAATAAAATACAATTATAATGTTTGTTTTTAACTTTTATGAATTTATTAGAAATTTAACAAAGTTATTGTACGTCTAACCTAAAAAAACGTGTAACTTGTAAAGAATTTAATTCTGAGAAAAATGGTGTAAATAAAGTCAATAAAAATCAACAAAAAATTCCAATTGTTTCCAATTTTCCAAAATATTTGTTTTGCAAAGATTCTTCTGTTTTACGTCGGATATCATGAAACTTATGGGAGATACAGTTCTGCGACCTGTTTTATTCGATTTTTCAGGTCAAAAACCATAAGAAACAAAAGAATTCGCCCCTTCCCAGAATTTCAGAAAGTCTTCATTTACCCGGGGGAACCGAAACCCGGGCGAAATCTTTCGCTAGCCGTAACTCGCTTATAAAGCATTTCCGGACCTATGTTTATATGAACTTTTTTTCTTATTTTTCGATGTAGATTCATCTCCCGAAGTATTTCCGTTTCTTCGTGAATCACCCTGTATAATATTCTAAATAAGTGAATGAAGAGGATGTACCAACAAGATAATTATGAATAATAATTTTTTTTTTCAGCATTTCACATAAGTAGACTGAGATGTAGTTATAATACATTTCTCTGAGTAATGTTGCACCTAAATGTGCATAAACATGTTTACTTTGAGAGAAATTTACTAGAGAGTATGTACATATGAATGTGTGTGTGTGTGTGTGTGTGTGTGTGTGTGTGTGTGTGTGTGTGTGTGTGTGTGTGTGTGTGTGTGTGTGTGTGTGTGTGTGTGTGTGTGTGTTTTACATTCATAACTGCTCACAATTATTTTTGTCATTATAAATATTCACAATAAAATATATTTATATTTTAACAAGAATACATTTTTATTTATTTGTACTTTTACACTGTTTCAACAGTTGTGTACATTCTGAAGGTGACAGTAAAGAAAACTGCCGAAACTGTGTAAAAGTACAAATCGATAAAAAAATATTCTTAAAAAAAGCATAAAATATTGTTCAGACTATTATATACTGTATATGAAGACTTTACAACCGAGATTATACAAATTAAGGTCAAAAATTAATGTAAAAATTGTGAAAAGTAAATAATTATTTTCAATTTTAAATATTAGTTTAACAATCTATATTATTCAGTATGAATGTAAAACTTATTAAGTTCACACAATCAACAGAAACTTCGAAGAAGAATTTCGCGCGTGCATATAAATCTACTCACGTTACTATGTAAATAAAGTGAAATCTTAAGGAGTGACACAGTTACTGTCATGCAAGAATAGGTGTGCGTACGAGCGTGTACGTGCATAATCGTTAAGCGACAAACATAATTATACCTGGAAACTATGAAGTCTGTTTATGTGAGATGTAAAATACCACAGTCATGTTTACAAAATGTGCCAAGACACGAGTTACTGTAACAGTAATGTGAGGCTTGAGATTACTTTGTCTGAACTCGGAGAGAGCCGATACCTTCAGTACCGATGTCTTCCATCTCGTCAAGGATCACACACCGCCTCATCGTTGGTGCAGGAGTTGGCCGGCATTTCGGGTGTATCGAAGCCGAGTGTTATCTGTATCGCGCGAAGGAAACGAGAATTGGTATCGTCCTTGGTAAGTAGAAACCTGACGATAGAAATTGAACAGTGGCTTTGAGATGCGCAGTGTACAAACACTTCGTTGCGAGGCTAACAAAATGTTCACTTATTCCGCACATGCGTACAACAGTCGCATATATAGTGTTTCATAGCGTGAACATCGGCTGCAACAAGACTGGCGAGAACAATGGAAGCATGTATGTTGACAGAGAAGGAGATAATATGGAAGTGAGACAGTGAACTGTTATAGCGTCGTCTCACCTCTCTTCTCTCAAGACACTTAGGTATACTTGTAAGTGGGGGTAATTCATGCACTGGGTCGGCACAGCTTACTGTTCAGGAACGACTGTCGGGCCTATAGCTGTGAAAAGTCCCGAGGCTCCTATGTACGTCGCAGTGAATCCTAATAGCCTACATTGCCTGTTTGAGACTCATCTCCTGTCGGTGTAGACTGGCATTCATGGTAAGAATTTTCTCTGCAGAGCAGGCAGATGGGTCCGGAGCTTTACTCCTTCGCCGATTTATTGTGGTCATTCGTCTTTCCGAAACCCTTGTCTTGGCGCACACTGCCTTTCGGAGAGCGGGATAAACCAAACTTCGACTGCACTGGAGCTAATGATCGGCACGATGTCTGGGTCATGTTGGAGAGACCTTGACCCGCTAATGGGGTCTGTGTAGCCAAAGTCGCAGAGGGTTGCAAGGTGGGTTTCATTTCCTCACCGTGCCTGTTCGGTTACGAGATCTTGGCCGACATGGAATCTCCGTAGCGTTGTGTGTCGTGTTTAAACATGCATATGATTTTTACATATCATAAAGGAGAAACGCGTTGCTCTCCCAAAGGAAGAGGGTCCTCCCCGCTAAGATTTTCTCTGTCTTTCTCTGGGAAGTTTATGTGGTTTTTGAAACGATATTTGACAAGTAAAAGTCACGGGACTTGCAGGCTTGAAAGGATGAACAATACCTCACATGAAATTGAATCAACAGTTGTTAGCAACCATTTTTATGAAGTATGCGCGTATGCACGAGGGACAGCAGCGTGTACACGGTGCGCCAAAGGAATGCACCATTACTGTACACACAAACGTAACCATCACTGTGTAAATACCAGACTACACTTTGCGAATACGTGGATTTTGAAACACTTGCATGTGTATTTGTGTGTGTGTGTAAACGTAAAAGAGGGTTTTAAAAACAGATTGAGAGCGGATGATAAAATTTGTCAGTTGTACGCGTACATAACCAGCTAAAGAGGTCACGGACATCGCAAAAATCTGGCGGATCTGCAAATGAGCAGTGAAAGGTCACATTTATCAGCAATATAGTAACACGACAATAAACATAGGCCTAGTCAGTTGGTACAGAAAAAATACTCATGAGATGGCGTTGGAATACACTACTGTCAGTGATAATGACTTAGTCTAAAAACTCTCTAGACTGTAATTCTCTGAATGGTTTTTCTTCAAACCCTGAACCCATAGAAGTTTCGTAAATAAAAGTGAAATTCTTAATATTTGTGTTTGTATCTGAACTGGAGTGTCTGAACACGTTGTAGATCTATTCTTTATTTCAGACTTTGAGATGAGGTTCGCCCTTGTCACTTTGTCTTTTCACTGCACAGTATCTTCTAATACTTTTAGTAACTTCTAAATTGTCTTCTCATTTGTTTAAATCTTTGTCATTTTTATACAAATACTCATTGTCAATGAGAGGTTTCTTACAGACAAAATATCTCAGCATTGTTACTTCAAACGGTCTATTATCACACTATCTACGAGTAAGTAATAATGCAACCTGTTGAATAAATATTGGGCGCGATATTCCCGCCCGTTTGCAGTTGTGTGTCTGTGTCTATCTATCTGTATGTTTGGGTTCCAACTCACGGTAACTTTTGAATGTGTCAACCGATTTTCGTAACTTGGCAAGCGTGTTTAGTTCGCAGAGTCTTACTGTTTTTAAACCCGCCACAAATAAGAGGGGCAGGGGAAAAATTTTGAAAACATCCTTGTAGGGTATCAAAGTAAAGAGAATTTTCATAACAATCTGATCACAATATATGAAGACATACTTATTGCAAACATACTTTACACACTTTTGATCCAAAATTTGTTAGCAGCGTTGAATAAAATTCCTCAAACTTGATGCCCCACGTACACTTTTACAATTATCTTAAAATTTTTGCTTCCATTTTCCCCGTGGTGTCCCTAAAGTTAAAAAAATGTTCAGAGTAAACATTCCGATTTGGGTTAAATTCCCTTTAGTCTAGCACCCGGCATGGATTTTTGAAATACCGAAGCGAGTTTAATTCGACCGTTTGGCATTTGTCTGTCTGGGATATGTTTCACAATAACTTCTGAACGCGTTAAGGCGTTTTCGTAAAACTTGGCATGGCAAAGCTTCACTCCTTCAAATAGGCTATATTTGTCAAACCATTAATCCTACCGTTCTGCAAATAGGCTAAGTTTCCTAAGTTCATTACGACCCTCTATAATTATTCCATTTCCAATCTCGTACATTTAGGCAAAGTGTATTTTTACACATATAGTCTTTAAAAATATACAAAAAACATACACTTTTCTTCATTAGAGTTTATTTTTTCATAAATTGTTTGTTGGCCTGTTCCCCGAAACACGTCAGTTACTTTACCTTAAATCGTGTCTATACACAACAGCGTTTCACTACTACAAGCCACTGAAATTTTAAGAATCTTTTAATCGCATAGATTCTCGGGACACGTTTTCGTCTTTTCCACAGGTGGGAGAGAACCATACATGTTGGTTTCCACATCTATTTAAACACGGACTATTAGTATCGCTTAGATCGGTTCCGTGTTCCTGCGAGCCATGCTAACGCGGGAAAGCTCGTGTAACGTGTCATTTGGTTGAAAACATTCTCTATGCTGTTTTTACCATATGCCATTAGGTGACTTTCTGATCAACACTGATAAATATAAAACAATGTATAAGTAAAGCAGTTGTTTGGTCATAGGTTAAATCAGAAAAATTGGGACAGTTGACGTCGTCGCTTGGTGATAGGGAAAGTAAGCTGCTGTGTATTTTAATGAGTGTATTATTCGTATTTGCTAAAAACCGTATTCATTAAGTTCGGTAGGATTCAGCTAGTGTGAAATCAGCTGTACTGGATTTGTAGAGTTTCCATGTGTTAGTGGTGAAAGGTTAAAAGAATTTCTTTCGTTGAGGAAAAATGCCTGGTAGAAGATGTCAGGCACGATATACAAGCAACACGTGGAAAAATATTGGCAATTATTGGTAAGAATTGTACCCTAAATGGATAGCCAAGTGGTAAATACTAACTTTTTAACTTATAAGAAAGTTTTTATACGTGACAAAACAAACGAAAATTTGTTTATAAATATTTTTATGTATTGCTTGTGTCAACATATATTTATACTGAACTTAATCAACAAATTATTAGTATAAAAAACAATCATCATCATCATCTACTTCAGGTATTAGGGAGTGGTAACGCCTGTTCCGACATCATAGATTTGTTATGTTCGTCTTGCTTTTGGACGTCCTGGATCTGTTTTACATCTTACTGTATACTGCCAGGCTTTTTTGGACATGTTACCATCTGGCTGCCTATTTAAACGGTGTTTCCATTTAATGCGATACTATATTATTATTTTTTCATATATTGAAAATATACTCAGTTCCTTCCTGATATCACCATTCCGCTGACCATCTCTTACTGTATATACTGCCACTGAATGCAAAACTTCCATCTCTGCAATCTAGATACGTTTACAATCTCTTTTGTTTTGTTCATAAGTCAATACCATATAACAGAGTAGGAACAGCCCATTACTCTATAAAATTTCAATGAAGTAGTCCTTTGCACGTTTCTTTTGAGTGTTTTAAAATTGTACCACACACACATCTTTTCAATACATATACTTGAATTATAGCCATTCATGATTTTGTCAAGAGCATAAAACGCTTTTTGTAGAGTATTCAGTCCTTTACATGATCGACGAATAATAAATATGTTGGTATAAAACAATATGTGTGTGTGCGCGCGCACGTGTGTGTATGTGTGTTGGGACATGTTTTTATATAAAAACAATTTATATAAAGACCTCTCATGATTCAGACTGAATCTGTGAAATGTGCATCACTTACAAACACAGATATAAAAAATAAGAAAAATATACTTCAGAAGTAATTATTATTTGATACTATAATATATAATTTTATAGACTACTTTATATACTATTAGTAGTACGTTAACCAAGACAGAAGTATAGTTACTGTTGTCTAATATCTGTATTTAATGTAAATATCAATTTTGTGTAAGCTTTGTATGAATTTCTAAAATATAAATTGTACGCGCGCTTAATACTCTGAACAGTTACATGTTGACAAACATACGATGTAAGAAGCATTATAATTTAAGACAATTTTCTCGTTTAAGAGTACATTTGTCATTAGCCTGATGAAGTAGCTGTATTAGATGAGGAGGGTGTATAATTATCGTTATACAATTACAACGCTTTTCGTAAAAAAATTGCGTGTTCCAAAAACAAAAAATTATAACTATTAAATTTCCAGGTAGTTATACAATAGCTGTAACAATTAAAAAAAAGGGATACATTATTACATTACTACAAGATGGAAAAACCTTAACATTTAAACTTTATTATTATATAAATTATTTTTATAATATTTTTTATGAAAAAAATTATGAATAAGTAATTTTAGCGTACTGTAAAATTACATATGTATGTATCCTAAAATTTATATTCTTAATAACTGTTGTCTGAATACTGACATTGAGACAAACGTTTATGTAATCCTATACATTATGTATAAGTATACTGATCGTATTTTAGTATTTAGTTTCTAAGAGTAACGTTTTAGGAATTTTAGCAAGATGTCATAAATGAGTTGTCGCGGTACCACTTGATATTAGAATGTTCATAAAATATTAAATGACAATAAAAATTTTGCCTAAAAAAATACCATTATTGTAGAATGAACTCAATGTGGAAAGTATTTATAGTTGTAATAACAGTAACGGTATATTTACTTTTTGTATAAAAAAAATCCTAAAAGAAACTACTGTACATTACACGGTGAAGGCTTACTGTTAAAAAATCTAAGTATGGAGATGAAACGTGCTTACTTTTACGCCATACGCGCGAGGGGGGCTCGGGCGCGTCTTGAAGGATCTTAAGGCGTAGGTTCCTTATTACTTTGTCTTAAATTCACAAGGAATTTTCCTTCCTTCATTCAGTCTTCATTCCTGACTGTCTGAAGCTGTTCACAAGGAAACCGTGTGCCCAATCATCAACCCTTACCTAAATTGTGGAATCGTGAGTCTACTCATATGGTGATGGAATGTGTACATGTGAGATTTCTGCTCAGCATCACCTGACACCGGATACATAATCTGAGGTAGTCCCTGAATTGTTACATGAGGGACTTACACTAAGACACCAATCTCGGCGACTGGGACTACGTAACGATGGCGAATCATTAAATTGCAGGGTAAACCGTTTCATCACTATTATAATAACTTGAGATCTTCAACTTAACCCACTTTGAATTTCTTCATTCTGCCAGTTTTCTTTACTTTTCCCCACAGCTTCTGCTGCACCAAACCTGACAGTACCTGCTCCGCTACCACCCTGCTTACTATAAAATCGTAGAAAATTATACATTACTTTATAGAAGTTCGTTTTACAAGGTGTATAAATTGTTAGGTTTAATCTTGCCAGACAAATAACGTTTCGTACGGTTCTGCCAACTTCCATCCATAGTAATGCCGTCCACAGTATTGGCTGATCTGGAGAGGAATTGTTTTGCCATATGTTCTAGAGAAATATACATATTATTAGAACAAATCTGAGTTACAATTTTTTACTATTTTCAAATAACGTTTTTAGAATATTTAAAAAACTTCCTATTATTTTATAAAAATGAGTCATGTTCTTTAGTCAATTCTAAGAAAAATGTTAATTTTTATATTTTGGAGGAGGAAAGCACCCTGTTGATCTGCCCCCAGTATTATAGAATAAGTAGGCCTATCCACCCCATACATGTACTCTTGTACGCTACCAATTCGCCACTTCTCAAATGGTTTCTAATGATCTAAAGGCCGCACGCGCACTCGCTTCTCGGAATCTCGGATACGCGTATAGTGTGCATATTGCGTATAGGTATTTCATTGATTGCCGCCTTCGTGATGAGCACACGCAACATTTGGATGGGAATTAAGCAAAACTGTACAGTTAACAACTACTGTTTGCTGTTAAAACTTCGTTCCTTGCCGAGCATTTACTATCTTTTCTTCAAAATCTATTACGCTTTGAACGAGAAATTTTTAAACTTATTAGAGTACAAAAATCTGTTGCATATAAGAAATATCTGAATCGGTGTTTATAATGACACTAGTGGTGTAATTTGACCGGTTCAAAGCCCCAAAAACGTTTTAAATTAATTTTATTATTTCTAACGGTTAGTGGCTAGTGTGAAATCGGACAAACAAGGGTGAACGGAACGGAACGAATCTCGTGCCAATCCTAAACCGCCTTGAATTACTTCCTCGTCACGGCCTTGTCTACTACTCATCGCTTGCATTTATTATTTCATGGTTTTGAATTCGTCTGTAGGACAACGGATGAAGCTTTTTTCTGTTAGAAACGTTACAGTCAGCCATTATAGCACACAGCCGTTAACTTACCTTTATCACAGGAAACAATAATTTACGTTCGTTATTCGTAGGTAAACTGATGTATTTACATACTCATCGTCGAGCGTATGTTAAACCTTTCCACGTCATACACCACTCAGTTCCAAGAAAATTTAATTTTTCTGTAAACAATATACTGATGGCATTAACAGAAATTAGTCAGCTTCGAGTTCAGAATATGAAATTAAACAAAACCTCCTAAGGTTAGCAAACATTTTTTTAAGGTGACATAAAGTAACTTTGTTCAGTTTTTACCAGCTGCAGGAAGGGTTCAACTCTGTAGACAGAACTCTGTGTATTTTATGATTATTGTGAATCCACAAAATCCGTGACATCTTCTCTTGATTGTAAATCTGTGTAGACAGTTCAGCAAGTTCTTTTTTATTCGGCGTTTTCTGTGGCTTTTATTTTACTAGTTTCTGTCTTAAAAAATTGTTCCGGGACCTCCCAGGTGATAGAATGGAAAACACGCTAATTTTCGGTGCGAGAGGTTATGGATTTAAGTCCTGTGAGATGTCTGTACCGTTTCTATCGACCCATTAGCATTGGGTAGCTTTGTATTTCTTGACAAAGGTCAGATTTGTGATTAAAGAAGAAACAATAAACAATTTCACTTGCTACTGGCTGTAGACGTTTCTGTCGGAACGCAGTGCGTTGGTATAACCCATTACTTTGCTATTGCTAGTAAGACTGCATTTATTACTAGCAAATTGCCTATGCTACACACATCTTTTTTGTGCCTACGACAAAATCTATTTTATTTAGATTTATTTGTCTGTCCGCTTTTTTCTGTCAATTCCCGCAAGGTTAAAAAACTGGAGCATTTGACAGTAAACTTTACAAAGGTGTTATAAATCACTTGCGTGTCCAAAATTCTATGATTTTTGCCACGGTATCTGTTGATAACTTGATTTAACTGCCTATTTGGTACTCCTAAGTCAGCATCGACCACAATCTCTAATCTTGTGGTAGAACTTATTTACTTTATATGTTTGTTATATTTTGTATCTTGACTTAATATAATATTTATTTTGACACTGCTGCCTACTGCTATCTACTTACGTACTACTTATTTAACATAAATCGATTTTCTGGTTTGTTATAGCCTACTGACCATATTAATGGTCTGTATTCGTTAATGCCATTAACACTCGAACTTTACATATTTGTTCAACCGTCCAATTCCACCAACCATTCTCTTTGTTTTCCTAATTGTACAGTATACTACTCTACAATAACATAGATTTTATCCTAACTTATGAGGAGATTTTCTCATTCTAAATAAGTAAAAAATGTGAAGTTGCGTGGCGCGGGAATTAATACGTTAGTATCCAGATTTTCCTACAGGAAATCACATTTCTTCTAATATAAATATCACTATTACATTAACGACTCGGAACACTAGGTTTTTTATAAGTAAAAGCATAAAGTTATACCTTACAGCCTGAACCGGTTTTCTCCTTTTTTTCTCCAAAAAAGGAGAAAACCGGTTCAGGCTGTAAGGTAAAACTTTATGCTTTTACTTATAAAAAACCTAGTGTTCCGAGTCGTTAATGTAATAGTGATATTTAGTTAAGTAACGGACACGTCATGGACAACGAAATCCAAGAATCTTCTAATATGTTAAATAGTTGCTCGATGTTATCTATTACAGCTTTTACTGAATCGCAATAAGCACTCTGCGATAACAGACAGTCTTTTTAAACTCCTTCCAATCTTTTGTAAAAGCACCTGCCATCTGTATTTAGAGACCGAAAAGACAGAATATAATCTCCGTAGAGTACCAAAAACAGGTCACACTTGAAAGAACGCATCAAATAAGAGTACTCGACAAAGTTTCAAGAAGTGATTAGCACACGGAGTACACAAAGCTTTATGATTGATATTTAGATATTCTGATTAACTACCCCGTGTACACCTAGTCATCGAGGTAGCAGCATCATAGCCCTGAGTCCAAGTCCAAGTCATCTTTTTCTGTTGATGTATGTGTACTACCAGTTGCACATTTCCTGATATCTAAAAAACCTAAGAAGACTTTCGAAACTACACGGCGTCTCCTTCGATATGAACATATCTTATTATTTTGCTGATTTGAGCAGCGTAGCTTTCGTTTAGAGTACTATCAAATATTATTCCAAAATATTTAGATACATAATTAGGTAGTAGCCCATTTTCAGTGTTGAACGTGAACAAAAAATGTTCAGATATAGGGTTTAAAATGGAGACAAAGGATTCTAGTGAAAATGTGTTGGAACACATATGGAGCTCTCCTGTTAGAGGAGGGGGCAGGGCGAACCGTCCCCCTTTGTCCCCACTGCAATTCACTCTATTGCTTAGTTATACAATTTGACCGTACATTTTTTCAGTATCTCTAGCCCTATATTCAATTACGAAACAAACAGTGGGATCCAAAGGCCATTCTGAGGTGTACCTTTAAATTAAAGACTTATTCCTTATGACCCAATAAAATTTGTATTCTTGTATTCATATTCTCTCTCTCTCTCTCTCTCTCTCGCGCGCGCGCGTGTGTGTGTAAAGAATATTATCGACCGTATTAATTATGGTTTCTAGTTTATATCGAGTTCCTGTTGTAATAAAAACGCAGTCTGTATGCAACGTTTCAAGATTTATTTAAGCCTATAATCATGCTTACAACATAAAATACAAGACAGTGTAACTGTAATAGATTTTTTCCCCAAGTTCTATGATATTAATAGTGGTGTTGTAATAGAGCTGTATACCACGTCTATACCATAAGAGTACTTATGGTACTTATATACACTGCAGTGAGTCCCAGATACACACATTATATAACACTACACACTACACTATTAATAAGATATAACATACATTGTTAAGTATACCAATATGTTTATTGGTTGCATTTAATTAGACTTTGTACAATGCAGAGTGACAGTATGTGAATTTATTACGTGACTGAAGAAGCGGACACAAAGTAAAGAATGTCCAGGTATGGAACGGTTTCAATGGAAGACGGGGTTGGGGTTGTTGACTTGTCGGATTCTATTTTCTGGGAATGTGTAAGTTTGAATAATGAATAACACTGAGACTTTGTACGTCAGTTTTTTCTTTACGGAAATTTGCTTAATTTTTCGATAATTACCGTTTAAGGAATTGCCGTTTGAAATTGTTAGTTTCAGAGTGTCTTATTTTTACTTTGTCAAACTGGAAGGTGTGGCCATTTACGCAAGCGTGCTGTGTTAAGGCTGTTGGATCGTGTTTATTGGTTTATATTTTATCACAGCTATATTTGTGTTGATATACTCTTCTTTTTAAATGTTCTTCAGAGCATCACAATATTTTTTACCACATTTTTACTGACACAGAATTTCATAAACGATATTGGATTTTACTTCTGTTTTATCTCTGTCTTTGGTATTCGTGAAAAATTTATTTATTGTATTGACACTTCTGTACGCTATTTTCGTGTTTTTGTTAGGCCTCGTAAGTACTGTAAAGATTCTTTCAGACACTGTTTTTATATATGGCAGGGAAAAACATTTAGTAGTAGTGATAGCTTGTTCTTGGCTACTGTGCAATGTCATATATTTGGGTAGGCCTATACTTTCATTTGTATGGTCAGCGGTCACATCAATGCTAATTAAACATATTTCCTTAATCTTTTCAGTTATATTGCTTACTTGTTTGTTACTTTGTTTTAATAATGTGCACATTAATTTATGAGAGTATCCATTTATTAATAGTAATAGTAATTCTACGACTCTCTTATCAATTTCTTTTTTTATGGATGGCTGATAAAAGTCCATTTCATTTCATTTTTGGTTTGGTCTCCAAGTTGCGTATTTTAATAAATTATATAGACTGGTACTTACCTTAATCTAATTCCTTCCTTGCAACTTTTGATTGTTTGCGTAACGACGCGTTTCAGGAACACAGTCCCATCATCAGGTTATAAAAATGAAATCATGAATTAATCACTCGTCGTTAAGTTTAAAATAAACCACTGCACAAAATTCGAATACACGCGAACACATAGCTACGTGCATTCACACACGTGCGCGTCGTCGTAAAGTTAAAAGTCAACTGATTTTGTTATCGCAAACTTATACAGGCAGTCGTCTGCTTTCTTCTTGTTGTGTGCGTATTACTGTGTCGTAGAAGACGTTGGATTTAAATGACAACATATCATTCAATAGCTCGTCATGCTGGAATTTACTAGTTTTGTAAATTATAAA
Source organism: Magicicada septendecula (assembly GCA_034769895.1). Lineage (NCBI taxonomy): Eukaryota > Metazoa > Arthropoda > Insecta > Hemiptera > Cicadidae > Magicicada > Magicicada septendecula. The sequence goes on along the minus strand of JAWRYS010000954.1, from coordinate 150,658 downwards.
TTCTTCCATTGAATCCATGAAGCGTCCTTTCTTACAGTAATGTAGGGGTTTTAAATTTTGTGCAAAACTGGTATAATTATGGTTGTATTCTATCAAGTGCTGCGCGTAACTGGACTTTATATTATCGATATTCTTCTTGGGTAATGTTCTATATATCTATCTTTAAAACTTCTTCCTGTTTGTCCAATATAGAATTTATCGCAGTCATCACATACAATTTTATGTATGCCGGAACATGTTTCAGGATTTTTGTTTCTTTTTGTTCGTAATACGTTTTGAATATTATTGTTTGTTTTAAAGGTTACTGTAATGTTATATTTTTTTAATTGATTTTTAATGATTTGTGGTATCAAGTTAGTGTACTCAACGGATACAAATTTACTGTCATGTCTCGATTTGTTTGTTCCCAGATTCTTTTTGCGTCTGTGTTTATCGATCAATTTGTCGACAATCGTGCTGCTATATCCGTTGGTGATTGCTATGCTTTTTATGGTGTCTATTTCTTTGATAAAATCCTCCTTCTCTAGAGGTACATTAAGGAGTCTGTGGACGAACGCGTTATAAGCAGCAATTTGTTGTGACCATGGATGGTATGAGTCTGCATGTATGGTAATATTGGTTGTTGTAGGCTTCCTATAGATATTAAACTTAAAGCAATCTTTCTGTTTAATTAAAGTTAAATCTAAGAAATTCAAACAATTATTATCTTCGGTTTCTAGAGTAAATTTGATTTGGGTGTTTATACTGTTCATGTATTTTTTCATGTTTTCAAGTTGTCTTAATGAACCGTTAAAAACACAAAAAGTGTCATCAACATATCCATGATAAGCTATAATATTCTTATGATGTATATTGTTGTTCGATAACAGATATTTATTTTCAAAATGGTTGAGATACACTTCTGCTAATATACCACTTAGGGGAGAACCCATAGCGAGCCCCTCACTTTGTGAATAAAACTGACCACTGAAGGTGAAATAGTTCTGTTTTAGGATTTTTTAAACCAATATAACGAGTTCATTTATTTCTTGAATGTTCAAGATTACAAAATCTGATAAAAGTCTGTATTCCCAAATTATCAGATTTTTGCGACATTGATTTTGTAATGGGATGGGCAGTGACTTGAGTAATGAATGTATCTACTTGAATTTTGTCGTTTTTGTCACCACCATCCGAACAACTGTAAGTGAAACTCCTTACTGAACTGAAAATAACCTCTCTCAAAGCACAATTTTAAATCTTCTAAAAACTGAGTCTTGGAAATTTTTGTGTGATGCCTGAGTTCATCAAATCTATTAACTATTATTTCAGTAACAAATTGGGATCGATGAAAATCGATACATCTAGTGAGGTAAGTTGATAATAAATTGATAATACTGGTGGAAAGATATGATAGAATTATAGCAAGATATCTGGCTAATTCATATGTAGGAGAATTTATAAATGATACTATTGGTCTAACATCGGATTACCTTGTTTATGATTTTTCACTACGGAATATAACTTCGGAGAGGTGGGAATATTCGTCTATTTAAAAGTAAATTCGTGTGTTTAATTGTTTCTGTATAATATAATCTAACGTGTTTAGTAACATAACGCATTAGGCTATGTGTGGGGTTCCGTGGAACTTGTTTATACTGTATGTGTATTTGTCATTTAACATTTAACATTATTAATATCATAGAACTTGGGATTACAATTATACTATCCTGTATTTATGTTGCAGGCATAATTATGGGAAACGTTTTAAAACGTTGTATAAAAACAAAAACTGCGTTTTTATTTCGACCGGAACTGTCTTTCTCTCTCTCCCACACACACACCCGTGCATATACATGTTGTTACACTGTCACTGTTTTCCAATTTTTATCAGCATTGTCAGAGACTTAAAGTGATACAATACCTATACCTAGTAAAGTGATAGAGTCTGTACAAATTGTGCAGACTTCCAGTGTCTGACGATGCTGATATAATTCTGTGGAACGTGCGTTAGATACAATAATTTTATACTTACAGAAAGAATTTATTAATTTTATTTTTGTAGAATGGTTTAGATCGTGTAGTGTGTAATCCATGTAGACCTATGGATACAAGGAACAACATTCTGTCGGCACAAAAGGGTACCGACTACTTTGTTACTAAGGTTCATAATCGTAGGTGTAAAATATACGCAGTTGTGTAAAAATAGACTAGACCGTTCTCGAAAAAATAAAAATATCTTACAATATCTCGGCTAACGTAACCACGCGCGTCAGTTCGCGGTGTGCGTCCAAACAAAGACTACAGAACATGCCGTCAGTACATCGACGTGTGCTGTTTCTTTTCATCGACGTTAGATTAGGTTATTTGTAACGAAAGCGGCACCGTAACATTTGTCACCGTAAAGTATCACTCCATCGGTACTCATGTATCTCACTGTTCAATAATATTACAAGTTACGGGTTGGGAAACTTCAACTCTCTGCGAGGTACGAAACAATGGTCTGTTTGGTTCAGAAAAAGTCTGGGCAATCAGCCCAACAACGCAAATACCAGTTGCCTAACAACGTCCAGGTGGCATACACTCTTCCATAGTGAATACTTTTTTTTTCGTCAGTCTGAAGAATCACAATGTGGAATAATTTTCAGTTTAAAACAAATAAATGTTTATGTACTGATTTTACAGATTGGAAATCGACTTCATCAAGAGTGCAACGCAAACGATAGCTCGACAGTTAGGTAGTTTTACAAAACACTGCGCATTCATTAGAGTTACGTATAATGACAGCAGGTTTTAATCAAGAAAAATTGTCTTCTTTTAACTTTATGAATTACCTTTCATTATTACAATATATTATCACGTTTACTAAATTTTAAAAAGTTTATGACGTTAATTACGCATATCTTGAAAAACTACACGTCCAGTTTTATACCGTTCGATCGTAAGATTATTATATTAAGAAAAATAATGTTTCTATGCCGTGCTGTAGTCGACAGTGTGGTGATTAGTAACCACGTGGCTTGGGTTCGATTCCTGCCGCCAGAAAATAATATATGGCTTTTATACAGTCACTCTACCCTCGCCAGGCGCTGGCAAACCAGCAATCGTTTTCCCTGCTTAATCATCCGTACTCATGTTAGATGGTAAATCCCATATACTGTGAAGAATCAGTAAACATGCACACCACGGGTATGTGCAGAGAGGTACAAACCAGTCCGTAACTGATGACCACATAAGAAAGAACGGTCTGTGGAAATGAACTTAAATAAAGAAAGGCCGATTGTATCAAACGTGAAACAACACTTGAACGATAGTAAACACTAATAGTACACGTAATTCTGAAACCGTATGTTTACCAGACGACTGGACATTGTATACATTGAGCTAGGCACGCATCGTTATCTTAAAAGTAACTGAGACGCAAGTGTTTGTCAGCGTACAAGTTGTATCATCTTATGCCACCTAATATAATCAGTAGGCCTACATTTTATGTAGAGACACAGACGTAGCAAACAGTATACGTAAAGCGTTCAGTGTGGGTAGTAATGCGTTACTGTACAGGTGGCGCCAGGTAGACCTATACGTACGAGTTTTGAATGAAAAGGTGTCTTCAAATTAAGCTTTTGACTCTGGAACTATTCTAATGCCATCATATTGCAAATTCTACGAAAACTAAAACTTAACATAGTTGCTTTAGAAACTATCCTTTCGAACATATCGAACTTCTCTTAACACGTAAGTGGAATAATGACCTAAACTTTTTGATTTTCCATTATATTACGACTCCAGACAAGCAGCAGATAAAGAGAAGCTTTCAACTGTCTCTTTCTGGGGGTGTCTGTTAAAAGTTGAAGTTTAAATCATTGTTCTTGAACAGAAGAATGTTTCACTATGTACACAATCACGCTGAAATAACTGTCCAAAAAATATTTTAAGAAGACCTTCGAAGCGGAGCTATTGGATTAATTTTTTTTATGCCTATATCAAGATTTCTTGATGACTAATGACCAAGACAATTTTACTAACTTCTAATATGATAGATCTAGTTGTTTGAAAATAAAAAAATAATAATTGTTCCTTCTTCCCTCAGTTTGATTTTTGATTTGGAATTTGTTGAGTATGCAGGTAGCCTATTTATTCATTCCCGTGTCCGCACACTATATTTTCTACACAGTATTACAAAAATTTAAAATACAATTTGTGGTTGCTAAAATGTTTGGTTTTTGTTTTCTAGATATGTAAATACTTCGGAAAGTCAACTAACACTGTTATTGTTACGAAAATGTATATTAATGTTTGACACGACTCGTAAAAGGAGGGCATGGAAGTAAAATGTTTTAGGACCAATGCTTTAACACTTTAATTCGCGTACAACCACACAACACATCATATCATTACACACGCTTTAGGAACTACTGTGTGTGTGTGTGTGTGTGTGTGTGTGTGTCATGGCCCCCACAAGGGGGGGCCAGGGTTGCCAGAGCAAGGGGGCCCGGGGTGGATGGGGGCCCGGGGCCCGGAGAAGCCAAAAAGCGATAAACTATAACTATATAGGTTAAACTAAATATTAAGTACACTAAAACTAAACTAGTAATATTTTCGTAAAATTGCATTAAAAGAAAATATTGACACTGTTCATTGACAACAAATTTGTATGAATGGAATCTTGGTAAGACTTTACACATAGGCCTACAAGAGTGGAGTTTATTGGGATTGGGAATTTTTAACTGACAAGGGTGGAACTGGGAATCGGGCAACACTGCCTGCTGGCGCGATCGTAGTCGCCTAGCTCACTCTGGCGCCTACACGGAAACCCCGGAGCACTGTAAATACAAGTGAGCCTCTCGCGGTAAGAAGCAAGAAACAATGTCTGCGACGTTGCTAACGCTATCACCGAAATAAAAACGAAAAATCTTATAGAAAAGTTCCCTAAGGACTTTACGGAAGAACTACTGGAAGAGGTAATTTATCTGAAAAACATCCATCATACTATTTTTGGTTCAGAAAAAAAGCCTCTTAAACTGTTAAATCTAATTTATGAAAAAAATCTTCAGGCGATATTTGCCAATGTTTGCATTGTACTTAAACTGTTTTGTACAGCTCCAGTGACAGTTTCCACAGCTGAGAGGTCGTTCAGTAGGCTTGCCAATTCTCTAAAGACCTGGCAAAGAAGTGCAACAGGACAAGATAGACTGAATAGTGTTGCCATTTTAGCCATGGAAAACGAACTTGCAAAAAGAGTGGACTTTTCAGATGTTATAGATAAATTTTGCAAGACAAAAGCTAGGAGATTTCACAACGCAGGACCATAGACTAAAAATAGTAGTCTGAACTACTTCCCAGATTACTGCTTGCTTATAATCGTATTATCTTTAGTTATACTGTATCTAGTTCCAATGCTATCAATAAAATTAATAAATTAATAATTAGTAAAATTTTGTGTGTGAATCCTTTAAATAATCTAAAATGCATGAATTTCCTTGTTTTGGCTATTAGGTGGATAACTTATAAGTAATTTTCTTCGTTTAATGGAATAGAAATGTAGATTTTAGACATTAATTTTTAATTAATAAAAAAAAACTCCACTGATAATTTTAATATTACCTTTCTGGCGATTTGGGAATATGAGAAAGTAGAAGACAGGGGAAGCCTTGGAAGGAAATGCACGCAGGGCAAGGGAGCCCGAGCTGAATCCTGGCAAGGGGGCCCGTAACTTGTTGTGGGGGCCATGGTGTGTGTGTGTGTGTGTGTGTGTGTAAACTTAACAGAACATAATATGGTAACTTATTCAAGAAATAAAGCCTGCCGTTGAACACCGAGATGTGAGCGCTTGTCCTCTAACTCAGCAGTGAAAGCATTTAATTAATTAGCGTTGCATGACAACAAGTACGTCATTCGTTAAAAATTTCCGGTGGAATTTTTTCGAGCTCCAAGTTACTTTACATATTTTTTATTTATTTTATTTTTATATAAGTAAAAATACCAGTTTTTATGCAACACTCTTGAATGGATTACAGCATACATATTCATATTTCAATTTTTCTTATGACGCGACGTGATTCACTGTAATCACGAATAAATTTATTACGATCTGTACCGTACTACACCTACTATTCAGACTGAGGAGTCGTAAAACGCTTTGCATGTTATGAGACAAGTATCGCGTCACTCTGGACTTATGTCGACCTTTATAATCTGCTGTAGTACAAACACAGCAAAGTTCCAACTGACCAAGGGACGAGTAAAGAGTTAAGTTCAAACAACAGCAATTAATAAAAAAAAAACTGAAAATTTTGTATTAAGAAATACATTAGACACAGTTTAATTATAAACTGCCACCTATTTCACACATATGTGTGTGACATTCATTGAATCTTCAAAATTTGTCAACTATTTTGAAAAATTACTTATAAGACTATATAATTAATGTGCTATACGTATAATGATTCTAGTATATTAAACTTTAGTATATTAATAACTTGAAAAGGTTTTAGGAATAAATTACAAATTATATTTATGGTTATGAGCAGCAGACTAAAAAAATCGTAAATGTAAAAATCGTATTTATGGTAAAATTTTTCATTAAGAATTATTTAGAGTTTTGTAGAACGAAGTTTTTCTTGTTTAAAAATAATCAAAACCAAAACGTTATTTAAGATACATGTACCAATGTTACGATGGTTCTACGTATGTGTCTGAAAACTGCCCTTGCTGAACAAACAATTCTTGCCTTTTGTTAATCAGGAAATAGGCAGAATGTTGGTTATTTTGGTAGCCTGAATATTGCTTCGCTGAATTTTAAGCTGTGATTTTTTTAAGGCATTCTAAATCTTGAAGGAAAACGTTAATTTTGAGTAGAAAAATGTACACAGTACTAAGTATATACCGTTTACCGTTTTAGTTAAAGAGATGCAAACTCTTTTTTTTTCGTTTACCGTAATGTATTTGTGACCTACACTGTCACACGATTATATTATAAATTATTAGAAAGCATATTTTAGACTTACTACAGATAGCAGATTTCTACGGAAAGAGAACTTCGTTATAGATTTCTCTTACTTTAACTGTTCTGTGTTCTCTTTTACTTACACTTCTTCCTTTTTTTATTTAATTCTTTTTTTTGTATTTTGTTACTTTTTATTTCCAGCTTGTTTACAAACGTTTGACTTTATTCTTGTATGTACAATCGACCTCTACACCTTGCGGTACAAGAGGATTGGATAATAATAATAATAATAATAATAATATGTACAATAGAAACGCCAATTTTTACAAAGTTGTCTTCTTAAAAAATTAGTATCCCTACCTGTTATTTTTTCTTTCAGAACTTGATATTGTTTCATTTGAAAATTGTTTAATTTGAATAGATTTTGATTTAGCCACTCTCGTGTTCGTTTAGTGACTGGATGATTAGTAATAGCAATTACTAAGAAGTATATAGGACAACTTAACGATCATTCGCCGCTCCGTTTTAGAAGTATTTTTTTCTAGTTTCGAGGTCAAAATAATGTCAGAGGAGGGAATAACCGCGGCACATTCACTTCATACTGTCGGTTAGCGCCCCCCCCCCGTATATAGTGTGTGAAGGAGCGAATTCCGTTTCCACGGCCACATAATTTACCAAACCAATTGCAGAAGGAAATGCTAACAATGATTTACGGGGTCTGTCAACGCTCGACAGTGGGATCATCTTTAATTAAATGTGACCAACAACGACTTCAAATTTAATTTCCAATAAAAGCTGCACATAATTATGAAACAATACATCGTGTCTGATGAAGATACAGTCTCAATGTGATGACTGATTTTCATGAGGAGCCGCGTCAATCAAACGACGGTGACCCATGACCCCCCACACACACACTTGAAACATAACTCTTGTTTTTCTTCCTGTTTCATAATAAAGTCGTCATAATATGTATTCTTTTCTTTATACACAATTATGCTAATAAAAACATGTGTATGCGATGCATAAACAGTAGGCCCCACATTACACACCAATCACTTCTAAAAAACGGAACAAATCCATCGCCTAAACTCAAAGGGGCTAACCCTTATAAAAATGCCTGTTTTACTATTAAAAAATGTAACATATTTTTAGACCATTAAAAACAGGGCGCGACTGTTTTGAGGTACCACACATACTTAAATTTGGATGTTGAAACCGAATAACATGTTGGAAATCATGATAATTTTAACGTTAGCTAATCGTTGAATATGTTACTAAATCTGTTGAGTGCCGTTAACAGACTTGGCGCATTATTTCACTCAATCTCTCTCCCCCCCTCTCTCTCTCTACGTTCCTTATCCCTCTCCCCCCCCTCTCTCTCTCTCTCTCTCTCTCTCTCTCTCTCTCTCTCTCTCTCTCTCTCTCTCTCTCTCTTTTACTCGTATAAATATAAATTGAATGGGTTATACTGAACAATCTCTCGCTCACAAAATAAATCAGTAAATCTAACAACAGATTTATTTATCCTATAATTTCTTTCTAACGGTTCCCAAACGTTTTACTTATGTAGTTCCCTTTTGTGACTCTCGAGTGCCACGCTCTCTTCCCGAAGTTTCATTTTGTATGCATTAAAAGCCTCACTGATACTGATGTTTTTTTTTTGAGATTGTGTTTCTGATGTTAGTTACTCTCATTTGTAATCTCATTAGGAATCTAACATTTAAGTGCCAAAAAATGTAACTATTCACATAATTAATTGTTCTTAAGAGATTTATGTAACTGTATTGAAAGTTGTGGTTATAAGAAGCACACCAGCAGTCAATGTTTCAGTTTCTTCGGACAGTCCGTATTAGTGAAATATTAATTTCAAAACTGTAAACGTGCTGAAGTCAGAACTACTGAGCAATGGATGGGCTTGTTTCTGTTAAAAAAAGTATTTACGAGTATTTCTGTTTAAAGTGCTCTACTTTTATTACTGTGGTTAATACGGCAAACTGCAACTGTTCGTTGTTCCCAGACATTAAGTCCTGTTTTGGCTACTCGTACTTATTCGATTACATCAAATGTCGCAGTGACAGATGTTTTCGCACTGTCCGACATAAGTAATTTCAGAGATTCAGACGTAATAAATATTAGGCCTACATCTGATCTCTGGTCCAAAAGCAAGTTTTATGTAGCTTGATGCTTGACAGAACTCGCGGAAATATTTGTATTAGTTAACTTCAGCAGCGTATATTCTCAGCATTTGAAATATGACTACGCTGTTCCAATATGGATGTAGTACGTTTCTTACAATGCATTACTCAATTCACGTAAAAACCACATGCAATTCAGGCTAAAACCACATATTCGCCTAACTGTAAATCAGTACGTTCTGATCCAATGTCTTCATACAAAGTCAAGTCCTGTTGGTAACAGTGAGTTTCTCTTAATGAAATTCAATCATGTTGGACTTTGGAGTTCGACATGTGAACAAGGCAAGTTCTGTTACCAGCTTGCCGGGAGGGTGTTTACGTTATTCCAAAATAATATTTTTGCATTTATTATCTTGCAAATAATATTTTTGAATTAAGCAAATAAATTTTATATACGTACTCTGTAGACGATGGTAGCTGGTCTATAATTAACATCTGTGAGGGTTAGATTTTCTTAAGGAAAGAAACGCAAACCAAAACATATTATGTAACGTAACAAGTAAACAATATGCCTACTACGCCCACAATATTATGCTAACACACTATACCGTTTTGTCTGCTGAAACAACAGACAAAGCTAACTATGAAATGTGTAAGGCGATCACAAACTAGACATGCTCGGACAGGTGCAAAATATTGGCTTTACAGTGTTTTAACTAAGTTAGCCGTACATACACTTCGCCTTCAGATTATCGACTTCTGTATTTTCACAATCCTATCAATACGTTTAAACAGAAATACAGTATCTTTCACATTACCGAAATGTTAACAAAATTACATTATTTGTTAATAAGAAGAATTTGTATCCTTACACAATTAACGTGTAAACGTCGAATTCTCTCTACATATTTGTAGTACCAAACTCATTTGGACTATCAGAGATGCTTTACTGTCATTTCCAATAAAGGACTTCGCTTTTCAAAACATTCACCACACACGCCTTATCTTGGTAAGGCAATAAATTTCTTACCACACTATGTGTAAATTCTAAAATGTTGTCACTGCTTATCCTTCGTTGGATAGAATTATTGACCAGCACATCCTGCACCGATAATCTATTACTTACACTGTGAAACTGCATAAAGTTTTGCTCGAAACTATGGAAAGGACAAACCTCCCTATTTTGATAGCTACCTACTATAATCTCGAGAGTAATAACCATGAGTTGACTTTTATAATTTCACACGCATACACATATTTAACGACTCTGAAAGTCAAGATACTGTTAAACAAAGGCAAAATAAACAAAGGGTGCGCAAGGAAGTGATAGTGGAAACAAAAGATGCCAAATAAACGTTCAGAGCTCAAAACGACGTAAGTAAAATTATTTTATTTTAAAATGAATGAACTTAGGTAACTTAAAGTGTGTCCAAAAATGTATTTTTTTTTCAAAATATATTTTTACAGTTTTTAAATCCCTTTGTTTTGAATCATGAAGTGAAACGTAAACGCAGGCTTGTGCTTGCCAATTTCGATTTCTTATGAATCATACCTAGTCATAGGAGTTGTGGAGAAATAGCGATGGATGATGAAACAAACAAAAGTTTGTATGGAACCTTAAACACCTCTGCCAGCATCTATGGTTTGGAAACATATGAATTATGAACATTCTTTTAATTGATAGCATCACTAAACATGAATAGTTTTATAAATAAGTATGATAAAAAGAATTTCGACGAAACCGAAACATCGAAGAATGATAATGTTTTTATAGGCTTTTGAAACGTATAATGTGCATAAACTGCACTCTCCTGTTCAGCGATGTTCTATGTTGATATTTACTATATAACAAACATTATCATGTTAAAACGACAGAGACCGAAGATTTCTAGACTGTGGGGAATCGAAAGTGTGGAAAAAATATAGTGTTAACATCACCTGGAGCGTTACATTTTTCGATGACGTTACACATTTTGCATCACGCATTTTGTGGAATGACCCCCAGCCTAAAAACATTATCATGTTAAATACGATATTTAATTAAGTATAACTGAGTACAACAAAAATGGCATTTTTGTCGCACCGTGTGACGTAGACAGTGCAAGCGGCTCCCACGTCGTCACTACGCACTTGATGTTTACCCTCGGTCAGCTGATTGTACTCAGCACGGATTAAGCTGAAACCCTAACAGCACGATTAGCCCTAAAGTTTCTTACGTGAATTACGAATAATATTGTTGTACTGATCATTTTTCACTTAATGAACCTAATACTGTCTGTTGCTGACATCTGCGTAGAAATACTTGAGACTTGTGCAGTTACACCTATTTCTGACTTCAGTTATTTGTATTTATAATATTGTTAGAAATGTATTTATAATATTGTAGCTAACAACTAAAACCAACTGTACATTTGCTTTGTTTAGCAGTCTAACGCATTTCAATTATGCATCGTTCTAAAATCGTTCTAATTATGCATGGACACTTTTCATCCTGCGTTGTAAAATTGATTTCGTACCTTTGTTTCAACTACTACAGCTGGGAATTTCATCGGAAAAACAAATTTTAAGAACACATGCAAAGTTTAGCTGCTTGTGTTGTGCGTGTGTGAGGCGCGGATCCACGGGAGGTGGGGAAATCCGCCCCCCCAAATTACGTCACATCAGACGAAATTTTTGTTGTCTTGTCATTTTAAATATTATACAAAATTCATAAATTATGAGAATCATACAAAATTCATATATTATGACAATCATACAAAACTCATATATTATAAGAATCATACAAAATTCTCAGAACTGTTTCGGTCATTTTTATTTAACTATTGGCAACTTTGTCCAAACGCTACTTCCGCAGTCCTTTCATCCCGTTAAACATATCGTGCCTTTGTTCCCATTATTTTCAACTAAACCCGTTTCTGTAATTTAATTTTTTTTACGATAATACATCAGTGTAACAATGAAAGCAAAGGCAAGTCTAGCTCGAGTTATTCTGCCAATATTCACAATATTATGGTTTTATTTTTAAAAAACTATAATAAGCTCCATCGACGTCAGTGTTTTGTGTCGTGTACACTAATACAGTACTTTCTGTGTTAACTGTAAGCAGGGTAGTAAATACGTGTATCCCTTAAACGGGCTGTACAACAAACTGAAGGCCTAAACACTTCTGAGACACACAATATGATTAGCTAGCTGAGCACAACTAGCAGAATTACCGTACATTACAGAATTTTGACACTTAAAAACAACAACTGCAAGTAAGCACAGATAGGGTCAGCATCGGTTTCATGCCAATACTACGGTAAGACGATGATGAATGTGGAAAGTTGTGACGTCACAGATTGGGAGTAAATTTACAGATGGAGGCAAAGAATAAGTTATAGCTAAGTGGAGTGTATGAGATGGAAGCTGTAGCTGTAATCTGTAAGGAGTACGATGCCAGGACAGAGGAAGTGAATCGGGAATCGATGATTGGTTATTAGGATAATGGTTCCGAAAACTGGAAAGTTAAATCGAAGAGGAAAGAACTTATTTGTTAATATTTTTTATTATTTGTTAAACGCCAAATCTTTTGTTTTTCAGTGTACGAATTAATAAGACGAAAAAACATGTAATATAGCCTGGTTGCTTCAATAACTTTACCATATTTATATAATTGTTTACAATGACTCGATCAAGTAGTTAATACTTCTTCCTTTCCTTTTAAACTATTCATATGAAATAACTTTAACTTACACCACATCTCTTGTAGGGAAGAGCAGCTCTACATAATACAAGAAAAATCTGCTCGTTGTTCTCCATCCGCAATCATAACTCGCTAAAAATATGAATGGTTCTACTGGGTTCTACTGTTAAATCGTGCAGTGACTTTATTAATGAAAAAAAACCCTTGGATTTTGTTGTCCATGACGTGTCCGTTGATTAACGAATTATAAGTATAATACGAGGCGCGTCCGGAAAGTAAAGATACATTGCATCTAGGCCGTGAGGGAATTTCTTTTTGGCGGTGGTGGTAACACTGTCGTTATTGTTATTCGATGCCGATGCATCATAACCATTAAGAGAATAGACTTTGCTCTTTGTAGTTTGTGTTACACATATTAAAAATGACAGCGTCGATCCAAAAACCCGCTAAATGTGAAGTTCGTTCTGTGATACGTTTTCTAAACGCAGAAGGTGAATGCCCGGTGGAAATTCATAGACGAATTACAGCTGTTTATGGTGACGTTATGAATCGACAAAATGTCTCGAAGTGGTGCCATAATTTTTCGGAAGGAAGGACTGCTGTTCACAACGAACAAAAGAGCGGTAGGCCGTCTTTGATCTCTGACGACCTTCTTCACAAAATTGAAGAAAACATTCGTAAAGATCGTCGTTTGACGATAAGAGAATTGTGTGAATTCATTCCTGAAGTGTCTAAGACACTTCATGAAATTCATGAAATTGACGAAAAAATTAGGCTACAAAAAACTGTGTGTGCGTTGGGTGCCCAAAATGTTAACGGACGATCACAAGAAAAATTGGATGGGTTTCATTTCTTGTGACGAATTGGTTTCGTTTCTCACACGTGATTTTCACTTGTTTCTTCACCTGAAACAATATCTGGCCGGAAAAAAGTTCGATGATGATGACGAGGTAAAAGAAGAGGTCATGACATGGTTCAAAGGGTTGGGGGCAGACTTCTAAGACACGGGGATACAAAAGCTGGTTCCCAGACTTAATAGGTGCTTGGATAATGGCGGTAATTATGTAGAGAAATAAAGATATATGTATTTACGTAATTGTCAGTTAATGATTTGTAAATAAATATTTTTAGACCAATTACGACCTTTGTATCTTTACTTTCCGGACGCCTCGTACTACTGACTCGGATCACTAAGTATTTTATTGGTAAAAATGTAAAATTTTTACCTCATAGCCTGAACCAGTTTTCGCTTATTATAAGCTTCGTCAGAGGCTCATAAAATAAGCTTATACGTAATAAGGAATCGATGATTGGTTATTAGGATAATGTTTCCGAAAACTGAAAAAAGAATCGACACACCCAAAAAAATTAGTTAAACACAAATCTATGTTTTGTAAACGTATATAACTTATACTGCTGGAAAATTGCGAATTTGTTATATAAAACTATATTCTATTTGATCTGAATATGAAAATTATGTAGTTTTGGCTTCAATAATAGGCTAAATATCAAAAAAATTTAAACATCAGAATTATACCGCGCACATTCTTTGAATAATTAATTTCTTTATTTTGATCTCATGTTCGGAAAGTCAGAACCGCAGATTTATACAGAAAAAAATGAGAACACAGACCTAGCGAAGTAATGTTGTGTAACCTAATTTTAGACGAAGATGTTGTAGGGCAGGATCAAATCGTATACGTTGACCTTGTTTCAAAACACGAAGACTACAAGGTTGTTTATTGTTAGATCATAGTGTGTGGTGGGAATCAAACGCAGCGTTACTTTCTTTGTTACTCGTTGCACTTAACACGGAACTTGTGATATTGTTCGTTTGCTACGACTCCAAATGGATACACAAACATAACAGATGCTTCTGACGTAAGAGTAGGCTATTCTTTTGAACTGACAATAGCTAATGTTCGCCTGAAAAGAGAGTATTCTCGTGAAGTGTGAATGAAATAAACTTTAACCTTACGAAATTTGTTAGTTCGAAAAATACCCGTACACACACACACACACATATATTTCAGTTTTATTATATAACAGTACTCAATATTATTTTGAATAATTAACAATTAAAGTCTGTAATGTTTACAATAAAATATTTATTACAATTAATGATTCAGTTTATTTTATGTATTATTAGAGAAGGTTAATGATTTAAAGAGACCGATCCAAACTCGTGGCAATCTCTTAAATGCAACGAACAGAATAAAAAGTAATCAGTAGTACTCCACTTTTCTGACGAGATGGTATAAAACTGAATCGTAATCGGCACCCGCACAGATTGTTTTACTTGTTGATGTAGCAAGCAACACAAACGCAAACAGGATACAGACTGGACATAAAACCAATAAGAGAACACTAATTATTAAATGTTAAAATAAACAGGACCACATCAGTATTTAGTTCAGGCCTTCTAGCAGCCTTGACTGACAGCAATTACGTCATACATGATGTAGGCAAACGATAGGTGTTGGGGTACGCCTACAAGTACCGTTATGCTAATACTGGTGCCTACGTACCACCACGCTGCCAGCGTTAATGTAATGTTCAGCATATCATCGAAAGTTTAACACATTACGGTTGTTAAGAGTCTGTTAATGAAAACGTTGTTAGGCTTTCGTTAATTCTGCATATTACAGTCTAATCCATTCACTTACGGTACCGTCAAAGATTTCAGTTTCTGTCAGACGCCAGGTAAAATGTAGCTTATTACCTTGTACGACGTCCGCCATGAAATAATCCTTATCATAGGCAACAAAATAAAATGTAAACTCCGTTAATGTAGCCTACTGACGAAAATAGAAATATATTCGGTATATATCTCGGTCAAACTGACGTCCCTTAAAAGCGCCAGGCAGATGTTAACAGAAATCCTAAAATTACTAAGGAAAATTAAAATTCAGATAAAAGGAAAAAAATAAAAAAAGTACAATTTTGAAAACAGTTTTTGCTGTGTCCCTTTAAAATAAATTCATAGTTTATATGCCATTTCAGTTAAGTACTATAAATTAAATAAATGATTGGGGATTATTTATTATGCTAACCGTGATTTAATTAATTAATCTGTGATTGCCGAGCCCCACGTTCTTTGGGAGCCATTTATAAATGTTAATTTATAACTTTTATTTGCATATTTGATTAGTGGTAAATTATAAATGTCAATTTATGCAAATGTGTAGTAAATGTAAAATCACACTTGTGGTAATTAATATTGTTATTGTGTTTGCTCTTAAATACAAAATTTATCGATCTCTTACATGTATGTGTATAATTGAATCTTATTTATGACTCTGACTATCTATGCTCACGTGTTGGAACACAGTTTATACACTGAATTTTATATAAATTCATGTGCAATAAATAATGTGTATTTACTTGTTTTAATTGATTCTTTTCATGCTGTGTGTGAGGCAACCATTTAACATTATGTCCAACTATTCTGATTCTCATCAACACATACGTGATATCATTTAATAGAAGATAGTTATCGATTCATTTACTTTAATTGAACACAAGAAACTCTTAAAATCTATTTGTATTCCTTCAAACTTTAGGTTAATATTTGAGTTGCATTGGTAATAATGAACGCATATTTATGATCAACTAAAATACTAGTTTAATTATCATTCATAACATATTATAATAGTACATAGGTTACGTCGCTGTACCTGAAATACATACATATTTTATAATAAACAAATACATGTCTCAATATATGCTGAAAACAAAGAAAACATACATACATATATAAATCAAATAATATTACAATTCAATATTCTACTTATTTAATGCGTTCATTAAATCCCAAATAAGCTTTTGTTTATACGTTCATTAACTACTTTATTCAGATTTATTCATTACTTTTCTTAATAATTTTCTCAGGTGTGAATTCTTTGAAAGAAACCAGGTCAGTAGAAGTTATTAATTAGAAATAATTAATAGTAATGGTTACTTGGTTATTGAATATCCATTAGTTGTTGACGAAGTCTCGTTCTGGTGATGAAGATGGCTCGTAGACACATTCCGTCGTAAGCTGCTTTATCACTATCACTTAACACTTCTCTCCCGATCACTCGTGTGGGCGTTTGCATATGTGAATAATTGAAGTTCAGTGTTCATCAATGTTTCATCTTACTGTGTATGCTGTGAGTTCGTTTTAATGTCAATATACATGTCTAGTTTCATTTGTCGCTGCATCATTAAACGTTCATATAATTTATTAGTTTGTTTAATGTTTCGTGTTCATTATGTTGTTGATAATGTGTCGTACACAATATTAAGTTCAAATGATTTGTATATCGTTAAGTGATGATGTCTGTTGGTGTAACGGTCTGATTGTTCACTTGGTATCATTTTAACTAAGTCCGATACTTCGCACTTCGGTTCAATATCACTATCGCGATATGAATGTATTATTAAGTCTTTTAAGTTACTTGTTACCGTTTTAGCTTCCGGACTCGAGTTAGCGTTCCGCCGTTTAATGTACTCTTCTGAACATTGAATAATTACTAACTCCGAATAATTAGCGTAAACTGTTGAAAGTTTATGATATACCGTCTCTCGCACTTGAAGTTAAACTACTTGAAAATATTAATGTAAACTGTCTGAAAACTTTAGCATGACCGTTTCAAAATTAAGTGTCGACTGTAGACTGTAGACTCTCAAAAATTGCGTGTAGACTCTATTTCCGCCGGCCTGGACAGATGGTTTTATTAATTCGTCCCTACTCAAAATTTTGTCTCTGGCGCGCTTCACGCCTACTTCATTTCGAGATTGGTCAGTTTTTTGATATTCTTGGAAAATACTGCCCTACCATGTCAAGATTCTACGTCATAGTTCTCCCGATAGGTTCTTCGTTTCAGTTGCTATGGAAACACCCCTCACCACTAAATTTCTCGCTGGCTGAGGGCATCTGATAGGTTCTTAGGTCACCCCGATTTTTCGCCCTGACGATCGTTGACCCGTTTCGACGAAACTATGGCTATTAGACACTAGTCGATCAACCTATTGTCTGAGTAAACTCTGTGTTTCTATAGATTCCCATTATCTGTACTTTCAGTCTCCCTGGCGTATTGTTCTATGTCCTAACCCCTTTTTTCTGGCTATTAACAATTTTTGAACATCTACTGGTCGTTGAAGTCACCCCAACTTTCACTTCGTAAATTCTTGTCTGTCAATTAGACGATACCTCCAGCTGCGTAACATGACTTTAGTCTTTGTCAGCCTATCTTCCAGTATTGTTTCTTAAGGTGCAGCGCATCCGTTTCATTTTAGTATGGAGTTTCACTCGTTTTTGTCGCTTATCGTCTACTGACGTAACATGGTCAACATCTGCTACAATTCTCGGTACGGGTGTGAATGTCCTCGCTTACTTTGTTACAGCTGCGGAGAGCAATAATTCTGGACGAAACTTTCCCTGTCATCTTACGCCACCAAATTCTATAGTTGGATTGAACTTAATGTGTTTCTATTGTCAAGTCAGCGACGCTTCACTGACACCTTCTCATTACTCCTTATTTATTGCTCCACCATAAGTCGTTGACACAGCCTCGTGTGAACGTACTCTGCCGAGGTGAAAATTTGAAAAATTTTTAAAATTTTCTGCTCGTTACAGTGTCCTCAATTTCGATTTGACGATGTGACCTCAGGGAACAACTCAAACTAAATTCTGCGCCCTGTACGTCGCCTCGCCGTGTTCATCTTCTTCAGGGGAAGGCAATACATGATAACCTACTTTCAAAAGCTTATATTACAAGTGGTACACTCCCTTTTGGTTTTAATCGGTTCTCTGAATTTATTGCTAGCTATTTGGGATAGCTGAACGCATTTCACATTATCGTATTTACATATAAATACCTTATCCTTATAATTATAAGACAAATCATAAATTCAATGAGCAATTAATTTAATCAATTGAATGAAATTTTACTTTCTAAAATATCATACTCACAAGATATTATCAAACAATCAATCAGTTCCATGTAACACTTCACATGACATCAAGGAAAATCTCCTATACATATACACCTTTGTGCATTACTAATGATCCTACCAATAAAATCTTTTAAAATGTTATTTAAAATTAGATTGTTAATTAATACCTTCGCTACGTTAGTTGTGATTATTTTAATAATTTACATACAAGTAATACATTTTGTTTTAATGATTTACCTACTTTATGATAGCATCATTTACCTTCTTAGCCTACTAATTATATACACTCACATTAATAAAGTTCATTTACTATCTAGTTCTTTTGAATAATACCACTTATTTGATTTTAAGTGTCCATTTTTTCACTTTGTCCTTGTAACGTATTACTATATAAATCAAATAATAGCAATTAAAATGTACTTTGCATTCACTGCAATATTTTTATAAAATGTCACACTAAATGTTAATTTATCTTATTATCTAACATTTAATTAGTGCTTAATTAACTAAATACATTTTTATATTATGTTTTAACAATTAAAGTACATAACTTTCTTGGTTAAGCCAGCTTAAATGATATCGCCGCGTCAATTACCCTAACGCAGTTGATCCATCAGCATCGGCTAGCTTCTTAAGACATCTTCTTCAATTTCTTCCTCTTCCTTCATCTTCAATTCTCTGATTCATAGTATTTTTTCAATTGTCTGGCATTAAATTTTCCACGGAGTTTCTTGTCATCATCGCAATCAACGAGTAGATAAGTAGCTTCTCCGAGAATTTGATGCACTTTATATGGTCCGCAGTACAGTTCGCAAAATTTTTCAATTCTTTTCTGGACCGCGTCCGATTGATGATACGTTCTGATTAACACTTTCTCACCAATTTTGAATTTTGTAATGGTCTTGACCTCATTACATAATTTTGCTTGTTTTTCTCTCTTCTCCTTCATTTTGATAAATATTTGGTTATGATCCACCCCTTTAACTAGGAGTATATCCTTGTTTGTGTATTTTTCCCACGCTCTGGTAGGTTTCTTCCCGAGCTGAGCTTCGTACGGTGTTACTTCTATCGTCTCGTGGTACGTTTCGTTAATACAACTCTCGACGATTGGTACGTAACGCGACCACTTTGTATGTTGATCACCAACAAAGATCCTAAATAAGTTCCCAAGCTGTCTGTTGATTCTTTCAGCCAGATTCGCACAAGGGTTCCTTATTGCGGTAAATCGTGGTTGGATATTTAGTTCAGTTAATCCATCTAACCATTTTTTAGATGAAAATTGCGTTCCGTTGTCTGCGATAATCACTCTAGGAGACCCCAGTTCCTTACACGTTGCCCTTCGAAGTGTGAAAAGTCGTACGTATTTGGTAAAGTTGTCAACCATAACAAACAGATATCTGACACCGGCGGACGAAGCAGGTAATGGTCCGTAATAATCGGCGCTCACTAGGTCACCCTTGCGTAACGGTATTATGGCTTTTGTTCCTCCGAACAAGTTTCTGTTACCAGAATCTTTCTTTCGCTGACAAGTGTCGCAAGCCCGTACGTAATTTTTCACCCTCTTTAACATACCGTCTATGGTAAAGTACTCCTGCAATAATTTGATACATCTCTTCGCACCGGGATGACCATACATACGGTGTATTTCAGCAATTATTTCGCCGGACACACTGTTCGGTACGTATAGTTTCCACTCTCTCCTACGTAATCTATACAATTTCTCATCGACGAATCTATAAAATTTATTTAATTCCTTATCTATACACTCTTCCCTAATCTTATCAATAATATTCTTAAGCTTATTATCTTGAATTTGGTACCTTCCAATATCCATTAGGATCTTGCTTACCTTCTTATCCATTTTGATTGTCAGGTGGTTAATTAAGTATTCGGAAATATTCTCACTAATTACTTCTAGCGTGGCATCTTCTGGATTTCTGCTCAGAAGAATAGCAATAATATTGTCCTTACCTTTACAATGGACAATGTCGAATTTGTACTCCTGGATACTCAAGATCCAGCGTGTAATACGCGAGTTGTTTAAATGACATTTATTCATAAAAGTCAATCCCTTATTATCAGTAATGATAGTTAACGGTTGTCCTAGTATGTATATACGGAACCTCTCAAGACATCGTACAATACACAAAAGCTCCTTCTCCGTAGTGTAATAATTTATTTCTGCACCCCTGAATGTCTTGCTGGTAAAAGCTATTACTCCAATTTTTCCTTCCTCGTCTAGTTGATATAGTTGTCCGCCATATGCAAAGTTGCTGGCGTCACATTGCATATAATATCTTTGGTTTATTCGGGGAAACTTTAAGATGACTGTTTCTACGAATAACCTTTTAACCTGATGAAAACATTCATTTAATTCCCGTGTCCAGGTAAATTTCTGTCCTTTCCTTAATAATTCAAGTAATGGTTTAGTGGTTTCAGCGTATTTGTCTGTAAATCGATTGTAGAAATTTGTCAAACCCAGGAAACCTTTTAATTGTTTTTGGTTCCGAGGTGTAGGGAACTTCATAATGGCATCGATCTTCTCGTCCGTTGCTCGTATTCCTTGGGTCGTTAATCGATAACCGAGGTACGCGATTTCTTGTCTGAAGAATTGCGACTTCTCCAAATTGATGGTTAAATTTGCCCTTCTTAAATTGGATAATAATAAATCTAAATGTAACAAATGCGTTTCTAAATCTTCTGAATAACACAGGCAATCGTCGACATAAATAATGGTACTCTCTTTAACTTCATCGTCCAATACTGTGTCCAATCCCCTGGCTAGTGCCGCAGAACTGGTACTCAGTCCGAATGGTGTAACTGTAAAACGATAACACTTGCCGTCGTACATAAAAGCGGTGGAGTTCCGGCACTCAGGCTTCAGTGGTACTTGCCAGAAACTGCTAGTTAAATCGACGGTAGATAAATACTTCATCTCGCCACATCTCGCCAATATGTCGTTTATCGGAGGAGCACCCTCGTAGTCCGGGATAGTCACGCTGTTCACCTTTCTCGCATCCAGACACAATCGTACACTACCGTCCTTCTTAATTACCGTAACAAGTGGGTTGATATATGCGCTGTTGCATCTCTCAATGACCCCATACCGTAACATTTTCTTAATCTCATCATCTACCTTCCCTTTATATGCTAATGGGACAGGCCATCCTCTCTGGAAGTACGGTGTCTGGTCGGTGACTCGAAACTCGTGGACATACCCTTCGATTCTTCCGGGGCATTCTCTGAATAAACAGCTATTCCTTATTAGAATCTCCCTTAATCTTTCCAACGTTCCTTTATCTCCGCATTCAATACTTTCTATCTTCTTGTCAATGTTTCTGATGATCTCTTCTTCTTCTTCTACATCCACCACTTCTATATGCATCATAGGCACCGTGTACGTCGCTTCGTTATCCTCTCTTCTTAACTCGACGATTCTTCTTCCCATGTCAATGAGACACCCTGTTTCTTGAAGAAAATTGGTTCCTAATATGCAAGGTTTTATCAAATCTGGTATTATGAGAAAAACACATTCATATTTAATTTCTTCAATATAGATATCACATAATATTTGTTTTCTGATTAGCTTTGATTTATTACCAACTGCGCTAACTATTAATGTGTTAGACATCGGTAATATTTCATAAGGTGTAATGTTATGTTTGTTTTGGTGAAACCACGACTCAGATAATCCGGCAATAACGGATCCAGTATCGAGCAACGCTTGTACACTAACATTATTGTTGAACTTGATATTTATCTCTGGACACCTGATTATTCGTTGAGAAATTTCTTCATCATCATTACATAATAAATCGCTTCGTAAGTCCGGTAGGATTATATTCGTCTGGTAGTCATTTGTTTTGACGGCTATCTCCGTTAATGGGTGGAGGGATTTTTTTTTTCCTCTTCTTGTTGTTGACGGTTCCTTTTGGGTTGAATGCCCGATGTGCCAGCCGTCGTATTCGTAAACTCTATTGTGTTGACAGCGCGCCGGTCTGCATTACGGTGCTGGTTATTTATGGCCGGTCTGTCACCCCACATTTTCTTCTGTATTCCGCTTCCTTTGTTCGGACCGCTTTCACTTTCCCTATAGGCATTTCTCCCCTCGTTTGCCGCCACATAGTTCGACTCTCTATTATTTCTCGGTTGAATCTGTGTATACTCGATGATCAAAGATTCGAAGTTTGGTATCGTCACAATCCCTCTTGTGACCACCGCGAGCTGGATATCGCGCCCAAAGTGACGAGATATCTTACGTATTAACTGATAGTCAGACAGAGTAGGTGTTAACTGCCTGCTTTCCAACAAAATGCGTTCAATATATTGAATAGCAGTAACTGGTCCGCGCCAATCAAACCTGCCATACTCCAAATGGTCCCGGATACTGTCCTGTCGTTCTTGGCCCCAATATTTCAGAGAGAACGCTTCCTTGAATTCTTCGAAATTTGATATTTGGTTACGTATCACTCGCCACCAAATTCCTGCGTCCAATTCCAGGTGTTTGCCAATCCACTTAATATTGTCAGCGGGATAGTATAACTCTTGGATTTCGGACAATTCCTTGAGGAATTCCATAGGGAATCTGTCCGTGCCATTATATTTAAGATCATTGTGGTTAGGCCCGTTAATTCGATTTAATATTCCACACTCACCTTCCATCAATTGTCGCTGCAATCTTTCTTGGTTTTCTCTTACCTTAGTCAAATGTCCTTTTAACTCTTCGATCCTCGTTGTCTTCTCTGTCGTAGTCTCGTCCAACTTCTGTTCTGTTGAACGTTGTCTACCGTCAACTTCTTCCAACTTCTGTATAATATTACTATTTGTTCCTTCTTGCTCCTGTTGTTTCTGCAGTATGGTATCGTGTATCTCGGCCTTGAGTTCTTCGTGCTTCTTATTGTAATCCTTAACGTGAACATCGAACTTGTGATTAATCTTTTTAACGGTCGTTTGGGTAGTGTGTACTGCTGCCATCCATTCTTGACGATCATTTTCTTGTTTTTCTTGTATTTCTACGTACTTCTTGTTGGCTTCTTCTCTCAAGTCTCTCACGACATCATCTTGCTTCTTCTGTAGTTCGTCGACCTTTCTTTCCCAGGTCTGCTGGCAGTCACGTATCTCGGACCTTATTTGTGCCATCTCTTCCTTATGCTGGTCGAGTTTTTCATTTTGTTTTTCTAATTTCTCACTAATTAATTTATTAATATTCTCTTCTAGTTTTCTGTTATTTTCTTCTTGTTTCTCGCTAATTAATTTGTTAATATTTTCTTCTTATTTTTCGTTCTGTTGACGGATGAACTCCATCAACGTTTGTAGGGTTCCATCTTCTAGTTGCGCTGTCTGTCCTCGCGCCCTATCTTCTGGACTCTCTACCACACTACTTGGTTCACTAGGTGTAGTATTGTCCTCTGTATTTACTGCGCCTAATTGGTTATTAATGTCAAATTCTACACTGTCTGAATTGCTCGCCATTTTTGCCCTACTACGCGTAATCATTCAAACTGACTTACACTAATAACACTTATCTTACTTCTATTTCTATGACACTACTTTCTCTACTACTTCTACTGCCTGTTCTTTACCAAAGCTGTACGTGTTAACAATCTTTGTTAATACGTATCATGCCGTGCGGATGGGCGTCATTTATAAATGTTATTTATAAATGTATTATATTAATTGCATAAATACTTTATTGATTTTTCACATGTATCTAGCCCCGAAGTTGGACGCCATTTATAAATTAAATAAATGATTGGGGATTATTTATTATGCTAACCGTGATTTAATTAATTAATCTGTGATTGCCGAGCCCCACGTTCTTTGGGAGCCATTTATAAATGTTAATTTATAACTTTTATTTGCATATTTGATTAGTGGTAAATTATAAATGTCAATTTATGCAAATGTGTAGTAAATGTAAAATCACACTTGTGGTAATTAATATTGTTATTGTGTTTGCTCTTAAATACAAAATTTATCGATCTCTTACATGTATGTGTATAATTGAATCTTATTTATGACTCTGACTATCTATGCTCACGTGTTGGAACATAGTTTATACACTGAATTTTATATAAATTCATGTGCAATAAATAATGTGTATTTACTTGTTTTAATTGATTCTTTTCATGCTGTGTGTGAGGCAACCATTTAACATTATGTCTAACTATTCTGATTCTCATCAACACATACGTGATATCATTTAATAGAAGATAGTTATCGATTCATTTACTTTAATTGAACACAAGAAACTCTTAAAATCTATTTGTATTCCTTCAAACTTTAGGTTAATATTTGAGTTGCATTGGTAATAATGAACGCATATTTATGATCAACTAAAATACTAGTTTAATTATCATTCATAACATATTATAATAGTACATAGGTTACGTCGCTGTACCTGAAATACATACATATTTTATAATAAACAAATACATGTCTCAATATATGCTGAAAAACAAAGAAAACATACATACATATATAAATCAAATAATATTACAATTCAATATTCTACTTATTTAATGCGTTCATTAAATCCCAAATAAGCTTTTGTTTATACGTTCATTAACTACTTTATTCAGATTTATTCATTACTTTTCTTAATAATTTTCTCAGGTGTGAATTCTTTGAAAGAAACCAGGTCAGTAGAAGTTATTAATTAGAAATAATTAATAGTAATGGTTACTTGGTTATTGAATATCCATTAGTTGTTGACGAAGTCTCGTTCTGGTGATGAAGATGGCTCGTAGACACATTCCGTCGGAAGCTGCTTTATCACTATCACTTAACACTTCTCTCCCGATCACTCGTGTGGGCGTTAGCATATGTGAATAATTGAAGTTCAGTGTTCATCAATGTTTCATCTTACTGTGTATGCTGTGAGTTCGTTTTAATGTCAATATACATGTCTAGTTTCATTTGTCGCTGCATCATTAAACGTTCATATAATTTATTAGTTTGTTTAATGTTTCGTGTTCATTATGTTGTTGATAATGTGTCGTACACAATATTAAGTTCAAATGATTTGTATATCGTTAAGTGATGATGTCTGTTGGTGTAACGGTCTGATTGTTCACTTGGTATAATTTTAACTAAGTCCGATACTTCGCACTTCGGTTCAATATCACTATCGCGATATGAATGTATTATTAAGTCTTTTAAGTTACTTGTTACCGTTTTAGCTTCCGAACTCGAGTTAGCGTTCCGCCGTTTAATGTACTCTTCTGAACATTGAATAATTACTAACTCCGAATAATTAGCGTAAACTGTTGAAAGTTTATGATATACCGTCTCTCGCACTTGAAGTTAAACTACTTGAAAATATTAATGTAAACTGTCTGAAAACTTTAGCATGACCGTTTCAAAATTAAGTGTCGACTGTAGACTGCAGACTCTCAAAAATTGCGTGTAGACTCTATTTCCGCCGGCCTGGACAGATGGTTTTATTAATTCGTCCCTACTCAAAATTTTGTCTCTGGCGCGCTTCACGCCTACTTCATTTCGAGATTGGTCAGTTTTTTGATATTCTTGGAAAATACTGCCCTACCATGTCAAGATTCTACGTCATAGTTCTCCCGATAGGTTCTTCGTTTCAGTTGCTATGGAAACACCCTTCACCACTAAATTTCTCGCTGGCTGAGGGCATCTGATAGGTTCTTAGGTCACCCCGATTTTTCGCCCTGACGATCGTTGACCCGTTTCGACGAAACTATGGCTATTAGACACTAGTCGATCAACCTATTGTCTGAGTAAACTCTGTGTTTCTATAGATTCCCATTATCTGTACTTTCAGTCTCCCTGGCGTATTGTTCTATGTCCTAACCCCTTTTTTCTGGCTATTAACAATTTTTGAACATCTGCTGGTCGTTGAAGTCACCCCAACTTTCCCTTCGTAAATTCTTGTCTGTCAATTAGACGATACCTCCAGCTGCGTAACATGACTTTAGTCTTTGTCAGCCTATCTTCCAGTATTGTTTCTTAAGGTGCAGCGCATCCGTTTCATTTTAGTATGGAGTTTCACTCGTTTTTGTCGCTTATCGTCTACTGACGTAACATGGTCAACATCTGCTACAATTCTCGGTACGGGTGTGAATGTCCTCGCTTACTTTGTTACAGCTGCGGAGAGCAATAATTCTGGACGAAACTTTCCCTGTCATCTTACGCCACCAAATTCTATAGTTGGATTGAACTTAATGTGTTTCTATTGTCAAGTCAGCGACGCTTCACTGACACCTTCTCATTACTCCTTATTTATTGCTCCACCATAAGTCGTTGACACAGCCTCGTGTGAACGTACTCTGCCGAGGTGAAAATTTGAAAAATTTTTAAAATTTTCTGCTCGTTACAGTACTTTCCACTTTTGTGATATCAGATACTTTACGTACAAATTATTAGCAACACGGATTTAATATTAACTCCTCAATAACTGAGATCGTTTAGCTAAAATACTGTCGAACATTATTAAGCGTTTATCGTCACTGTACTTTGTGCCCAAAACCTTGGTTTTCCTATCACGTCTCCGTTTCTCATGTACAAAAACTGTCATCACTCAGTATAAGTCCCTCGTTTAAACTATTAACGTCGGCAATCAAAACAACTGTTATCAGTCGTAATTAATTTTTTATCTCCACCAATATAATTACGATGTTGACATTTTTCTGCCCATCACTTAAACAACAGCTACATCGACAGCAGAGTGATGACGACACGAACAGTCGGCTTCGTAGAAGGTGATAAGCTGTGGTTGATGAATGCTAATTGTGACAACGCCGAGCTCACGTGGACTAAACACGATAACATCATTTTATTAACAGGACAATTTGATTGGTGCACAGTGCCGAGACAGTGCCACAGTTATTACATCCACAGAGGACATATTATTACATCATAGGCTTCCGACTGTCATCCTTTTGGCTAGATAAGTGTCCAATCAAGAATCAGTACGGGCGTAATTATATTTCTTAAAATCTCGTTTACTTTGGAGGCTACTTAAAGCCTTTAGTTTATTCACACCGTATGAACAAAAGGTTTTAAAGTATTCTGAGACTTTCAAATTATATGAACTTTCAAACGATAATTTATATAAAGTTTCTAAACTGTACTCTTTATTAGGTATATAGGCCTAGTGTATTATCCAAGACCCTTTTTATCTCATCAGATTTATTAGGGAATTTCTAGGTTGAGGAAATCCTAAGCAGGTATCGGCGTGGCAGCCCACCGATCCTGGTGACGCCTAACGCTCACACCAGTGAGGAAACCATCGCGGGTGAGTCTTTAAGGAAGCCGCGGAACCTCACCCCAGACATGGCCAGGCCAGGCCGTTAAAAACGAAACTCTTCTCTTGCATGCCAGTCGTACAAAGGAAACCAGCACCCTAACTCCTTTGTGCTGCTAACAAATGAACCGGCTATACGAAATAAAACTGGCGTTCATCGAGTTGCGGTCCGGACAGCGCACACATTCCAGAGGGCTAAGACGATCCGCGCATTTCTGTCCGACTCTCTAAAGTGAACGGAACATTTGGAGAACACATGAGAACAG
Source organism: Magicicada septendecula (assembly GCA_034769895.1). Taxonomy (NCBI): domain Eukaryota; kingdom Metazoa; phylum Arthropoda; class Insecta; order Hemiptera; family Cicadidae; genus Magicicada; species Magicicada septendecula. The sequence continues at coordinate 122,427 of JAWRYS010000954.1, read as the reverse complement.
AACTTTTGTCTTTGTTATGTTTCAAAAATTAAAACAAATAAATTCCTTCTTCTACCCGAAGAGTATAGGCATACCTAAACTCACATAGTCACCAAACGGATGCAGACTATTTGTATTAGCATACAAAGTGATAAGCTGTCATCCCAATGAAGAGATTATTTAGACGGATATCAATATTCGTTACTGGTGGCGATAAACAGAATGAAGAATTATTATCATTTTTTAGAAAGACTAATAAAATCATAACGGCTCAGAATCATAGACGTCTTAAAACAAAATTGCTCTTCTTCTTCTTCACTTCACGTATCAGGCAGATTTCATGTTAAGGTACCCACAACTTTCTCGGTCATTGTAAGCTGCTACGACCATCCCGACAGAGCAATCTGCCACTGCCTTGCGGCCCACACGTTCAACATAGTTTCTGTTATATTCTTTTATTTTTCTTTGTACGATAAATGTATTTTGTTGAGAATATACTGGAAAACTCTACATGCATTCTTAAGTAAATGTACCTGTCATTGTAGAAGTGAAAGTTTGTATTGTGCGGTGGGGGGTCGAGCTGCCTGGGCGGGGCCTCAACCCGCACACATGCGCGTTTACAGTGAGAGTCTAGAAAAGTAATGTTCTCGAAGTTTTAAATAAAAGGAAAGATCTGGAAGCTGTTTCTCTGTATAAATAGAAATGCCCTCGACAAGTACCGTTTTCAGTTTTAAATGTGCTCTTGTAATGTGTATTTCGTGTGTCCGTTTTATGTATACTTGCTACTAAACTGTTCCTTCAATAAAGCGTGTGTTTGCTCCTGTACTTAAATTATTCATTATTTTAACAGGTTATGGGCCCAGTGGCATTTTAAAATCGGAGTGCAGTGTGTAATTGGAGTGCAAGTATAAAATATTTGTGCAAAAATGGAACCGAATATAAAAATTGAAAAACTTCGAGACAAAGATAATTGGCATCAATGGCGCTTCGTATACGCACATTGATGGAAGAGGATGATGATGTGCTGGATGTTTGTGAAGGAAGATTAGCCGAGCCAGCTGCAGGTGCAGAAGATCGTGACGCGTTGTTGGAAAAGTTCAAGAAGGCGGACAAAATTGCCAGAAAGTTAATTGTTACAACAGTGGAGAGAAAGCCTCTCGAACTTATAATCGGTTGTTCTACTGCCAAGGAGATGTGGGACAAATTGAATACAGCATATGATCTAAAATCTGATGAAAATCTGTCGATGATTCAAAAACAATTTTTTGAGTTTAAGTGGACAGAGAGTGAAAGTGTTACGTATAATATTTCAAAAATAGAACAGTTGGCTAGAAAAATGAAAAATCTCGGGGTAAAAATTGAAAAGACTATGGTGATGACTCGTGTTTTAACATATTTGCCACAAAAGTTTAATCATTTTCACAGTGCTTGGGATTCGGTATCTGACGATAAGAAGAACCTCGACAATTTGACTGAGCGCTTGATGGCAGAAGAATTTAGATTACAAGAGCAAAAGGAAGTACACGAAGAGACGACAGCGTTGCTAGCTAATCTGAAAATCGGTCATAAGGAACAGAAGAATGACTCTTATAAATATGAGAATAATGATTTGAAACAAGAGCAGTGTTATAATTGTGGAAGACAAGGTCATTTAAAAAGGGACTGCTTCAGGTGTTATACGTACAAAAGGAAAGGTCATAAAAGTAACAATTGCTTCATGAATAAGAATAATGGACAGCGAAGATGGTCGAATAATCAAGAAAGAAGTAACTCGTCTTCTGGACAGAAGAAATCAACATCGAGGATAGCACTAATAGGTGACAAAGGCAGCTGTGGCAATCGGGATGATCTCTGGATTGTGGATTCGGGTGCGACGGATCATATGTCGAAGCATCGAGAATGGTTTTCAACGTTCGAAGAATATACAACACCAGTCAGTGTAAGAATGGGCAACGGTATGACAATGTCTGCATATGGTAAAGGTAATATTGACTTTGAAACTTATGAAAATAGTGAACGAGTAGAAGGTACTATCTATAATGTATTATATGTTCCTGATTCAATGTATAATCTGTTTTCTGTTAAATATGCGGGTAAAAGGGGTATAGATTATGAAATAACACATAATGCTACGAGATGTACTTTAAAGCATGGTAATGAAATTCTTGTAACTGGTTCCGAATATGAGCCTGGTAGTTTGCTAAAATTAGACATTCAAACTTTAATTCCAAAAGAATGTAACGTGGTAGAACAAAAGAGTAGATCGAGCATTGCCAACGGTAATGTTTTACAATTATGGCACGAAAGACTTTGCCATAAAAATGTAAAACATGTGAAGAATTTTTTGAAAAATCTAAATATAAAATTTACGGATGAAAATTTCTTTTGTGAAGGTTGCGCTTATGGCAAAAATCATAGATTGCCTTTTCACAAAAAGATCGATCGTGCCACTAAAACTCGCGAAATAATTTATACTGACGTTTGTGGTCCTATGGAAGTAGAGTCTCTCGGTATAAAGTTATATTTCATTTCTTTTAAAGACGATTTTTCAAGTTATAGAGAAATTCATTTTATTCGAGAAAAATCTGAAGTAATAGAAAAACTAAAATCATTTTGTATCGGGGTTGAGAATCAATTTGCAACAAATATTAAAGAAATTCATTTTGATGGTGGTAAAGAATACGATAATAAAGCTGTGATCTCTTTTTTTAAATAGTAAAGGTATAAAATATTCGATTAATGTTCCATATACGCCCGAACAAAATTCAATTGCAGAGCGCGATAACCGAATCATTGTAGAGGCTGCTCGATCAATGTTATATTCAAATTCAAACTTACCTCTATTCTTATGGGCAGAAGCAATGAATACTGCTGTACATGTAATTAATAGAACAGGCCCAACAAAACAAAATAATAAAACTCCTTATGAGTTATGGAATGGAAAAATAGCTACTGTTGATAGATTTAAAATATTTGGAACCATGTGTTATGTACATATATCAAAAGAAAAGCGTAAGAAACTTGATAACAAATCGATGAGGGGTTATCTGGTCGGATATCATGAGGATTGTAAAGGTTATCGTGTATATGTTCCGGAAGTGCGAGATGTCATTGTAAGTAGAGATGTACTTTTTAAACCTGAAAGAGTATTAGCTGATTCAATTATTTTGAATTCTTCGAACAATAATAATAAAGAAACTGAAGAAAATGAAATTATAACTCCTAAAAATAATGAACTTTTACTTAAAAATGAATCAAATGAGTTTGAAGAAAGAGAACCTTTACAATCTTCAAATAGCGATAACAATAAAACTGGACGACAATTGCGCGATAGAACAAAATTAAAACCTATAGAATATTATGGATGTCCGATCACGTTTATTGCTGAAAAGTTACCATCTAATTATAACGAAGCAATTACAAGTAAAGAAAAAGATAGTTGGCAAGCTGCAATTCAGGACGAAATGAACTCTTTGTATGAAAATAAGACATGGGTATTAGTGGAAAAGCCAAAAGATAAAAAGGTGATTAACAATCGTTGGGTTTTTGTGAAGAAGCTCAATCCAGATGGTACAAAACGTTATAAAGCGCGGTTGGTTATTAAAGGTTATTCGCAACAGAAAGATATAGATTATAAAGAAACTTTTAGTCCGGTTGTTCGCTTTGATACAATAAGATTGATACTTAGTATTTCTGCTCGTGAAAATTTACATATCGGTAAATTTGATATAAAAACTTCTTTTTTATACGGTGACTTAAAGGAAGATATATTTATGAAACAACCTGAAGGTTTTGATGATGGAAGCTCACGCGTATGTAAATTAATGAAAAGTTTATACGGCTTAAAACAAGCACCAAGATGCTGGACTGAGCACTTCACTAATTCTCTTGTAAATTTAGATTTTTGTCAAAGTATGGGTGACCCATGTTTATACATATATAACAAAAATAATAATAAGATCTTGTTAGCAATTTATGTTGATGATGGACTTATTGCAGCTTCAAATGAAAGTTTGATTGATAAATTGTTGAATGATTTGAGTAAAAAATTTAAAATTACTAGTACTAAAGAAGTTACTAATTATCTTGGAATGGAAATTTGTAGATTGAATGATGGGTCTGTTTTCATTCATCAAAGTACTTATATTAACAAAATCTTAGAAAAGTTTAATATGTCAGAAGCTAATATTGTATCCACGCCAATTGATTGTAATCATGATGAATATTTATCAAAAACTATTGTAAGTAATGTACCTTATCGTGAAGCTGTCGGCAATTTGATGTTTTTGCAAATTGTAAGTCGTCCGGACATAAGTTTTGCTGTAAATGTTGTATCTAGAGTTTTAGACAAACCAAGTGTAGCTCATTGGTCAATTGTTAAACGAATTTTACGTTATCTAAAAGGTACGATTGATTTTTGATTACTATATTGTAAGGATGGCAACTTTAAAGCTTATAGTGATGCTGATTATGCTAGCGATACAGTTACACGTAAATCAACTTCTGGCGTAGCTTGTATGTATGCAAATGCTGCAATTATTTGGCGAAGTAAGAAGCAACAATCTGTATCATTATCAACAACCGAGTCAGAATTTGTAAGTGCAGCATTAGCAACAACTGAAATAATGTGGTTAAAGAAGCTATTTAATGAATGCGATTGTAAGACTGAAAAATATGATTTATATATAGATAATATGAGTGCATTAAAACTTATAAGTAATCCTGAATTCCATCAAAGGACAAAACATATTGATGTGAAATATAATTATCTACGTGACTGTTTTCAAAATGGAGAAATTGATGTACATTATGTTAAAAGTGATGAACAAGTCGCTGATACACTTACGAAAGCTTTGTCAAAACCAAAATTTGTTTATTTAAGATCTAAACTTGGACTTAAGAGTAAAAATGAATTTTTTTAAATTAATGTGATTGTGAGAATGTAGAGTTTTAGGGAGGGTGTTGAGAATATACTGGAAAACTCTACATTCATTCTTAAGTAAATGTACCTGTCATTGTAGAAGTGAAAGTTTGTATTGTGCGGTGGGGGGTCGAGCTGCCTGGGCGGGGCCTCAACCCGCACACATGCGCGTTTACAGTGAGAGTCTAGAAAAGTAATGTTCTCGAAGTTTTAAATAAAAGGAAAGATCTGGAAGCTGTTTCTCTATATAAATAGAAATGCCCTCGACAAGTATAGTTTTCAGTTTTAAATGTGCTCTTGTAATGTGTATTTCGTGTGTCCGTTTTATGTATACTTGCTACTAAACTGTTCCTTCAATAAAGCGTGTGTTTGCTCCTGTACTTAAATTATTCATTATTTTTACCCGTACCTTAACATATTTTACGAATATTTTTCCGCATGTCCATAAGACTGAACCATGCGAATAAAGCCGCAGACCTTACATTCAACACTTAAGTCGTACAACAGACTTTGCATAGCTCTAGTCTTATAATAAGCCTATCTGTTGTAGCCTTAAAATCTTAAAATACTTGTTTGTTAACCTACGTATCTGACGTATTTACCAGGTATGTAATAATCACATCCTTACCATAGTCATAGGAACTAACGCACTCAAGGTAATTAAAAAAATCCACTTGTCCAGTGACGTTAATCTTCGCTTGATTGGATCCTTACCTAAAAGTCTCATGGTCTTCGATTTGTTTTCTGAAACATTCAGGCTGTGTAGGTTGTACTTACTTTAGACAAAACTGCTACAGCAATAACCGCAAAATGATTGCACTACTCCAATAAGGCAGTATAAGCTTTTTCAAGTTTGTAAATCATTTTTTCCATTAAGTATTTTTGATACTCTTAACGTTAAAAATAAGAAAATCCTTTATCAGTTGAAGCAGGCTTACGTATAATATTGCACAGACACTTCTTCACACGCCGCTTCATTGTGGAATATCGCATATTGCGATGTGGAATTTGAACCGTGAAAATCGTATTTTTAAAATTTTGCAGACATGCGTTAATATCCGTGTAAAATGTGTAGGCTAACGTATATACTTGTAAACATTGAAATATTGTCAATAACTTTGCAGTGATATTTATGTTAGTGACTTTCCGTCACTGTTTCCTGGTTCACAACACAGAGGCACACAAAGCGCGCATACATAGTCGGATCATTAAATATGACTCGACTTGTCAGTTTCATTTTTAGAACCCCGAGGACAATAACCTACCTAACCTCGGCCAGTACTGCATGTGTGGAGTAAGACACAACATTGGAATATTATGACAATTACTATTCGTATTTGTTCGAGGTTTTTGTTTGTGGACATGCAATAACTCATCGGAAAACTATCATGCACTTATGCACACACACCCGCATACATATGTTCTACGAGTGGTGTAGTGACGTTTTAAAATTACGTGTATGGTCATTACTTAATCATACGGACTCCCTTGGTAATAATACTTCCTAAACAATGAATAAATATAAAATTAATAAAAGTCCATGCCGTTTTCCATTGTTAAGAAATTTCGGTCATTTATGTATATCTAATTTCATCCTGCTTTTATATTTCTGTTTTGGCTCATCTAATACAATCTTCTCATGGAACACACTGTTGCAAATTCAAACGTAACCATTGTCACTTCACAATTCCAGCCACATCTGCCAACTTAAAAATTCCATTCCACTTCTCATTGTGTAGAATTGTCTCTGAGACAACAGCAGCTGCTTGATTCATGTTTGCTGTATATCTACTGGTATAAAACTCTCAATAAAATGACAAAGCAAAATAGTTTACACATAGTTAATTTCATTTATTCTTTTTTAATTTCTTTCTTTCTGGATGAGGAATTCAGCAAGACAATGCTATCTCTGGAAACAATAAACCATGGATACTTTTACTGCACGTGCAGTCATGAGGCGAGCACCCGCGCGCGTGCATATTAAATAGAAAATTAATTGTTTAATCAATGTCCACTATAGCTACCAGTGAAAGTACAGTGTAGTTTCACTCAGTAATGCTACATTATAAATATTTAATTAAGTGCATACGTGCATTGCAACTGTAGTGGTGAATGTATGACAACGTTGTGATAATACGCATACCATCTCCTTTTTGGTAAACTTTTATCTAACATAATTAACATTAAGTTATCAAATGAAAATTGTATGTATTGTTTTAAAATAACATGAAGAATTTTTTAAAACATTCACCTGGAGCTTGATACCGATTTTTATTCGGCACTACCAAACGGAAATGATACTTGTAAAACTGTCAGGAGCATACAAAATTACAAAATCTGTACGATAAATAAAGGCAGTGGCGTAGTCAAGATTTTTCCAGGGGGGGGGGAGTTATGTAAAACTGTCAGGAGCATACAAAATTACAAAATCTGTACGATAAATAAAGGCAGTGGCGTAATCAGGATTTTTCCATGGGGGGGGGGGAGTTAATGACAAAGATTTGCCTACAGGAGGGGTAGGTGATTTATGATAAATGGGGAAGAGCTGTTGATGGTAACAGAAGATTTGCCAAATGTATCCTACTGTGTACATTATATGCAAGTCACTAGCGATCTGCTACTGCCTGCCTGCAGATTTTATCTCCAAGACTCGGTGGTACTTACTCAAGAGGGGTTTGTACCCGCCCTTTGGCTTCGCCACTGAATAGAGGGTATTAAAACTTTTAATCTGGTACATTTCAGTAAGACAATGTTGCTACAAAACTTACATGTATTGAAAACATTTACAGTTTCGATGAATTGCATGGTGCATCATGTAGTGGTAGTGTGGGAAGTACCGTGTTGAATAATGAACGTTCACAACCAATCACTTATGCCATAGTCGTTAAAAAACCATGTCAGCAGTATGCAAAAATTCCGATTCACGTTGTGACGGACAGAACAAACAATGGCAGGCACGTGTGTATTTACATTGTAAATGCAATAATACCGTTTTCACTACCACTCCCACTGCTTTGTGTTTACTAACACACTGCATAACACCATTAAGCCTATCAACTATATTTTGTAGTCAGTGACACGTTACTAATAATATATACTTTTGATGAATTTGTTCATTATATTTATAGTTTAATCCAATATAATTCAAAAAACGAACATACAAAAACCAGAATATATAAAACGTTGGATGCTGTAGAAACAACTTACGTGTATGTCAACTGAAAAAGAAGACAAGTAAGCACTAGCAACATAAAGCCAATCGTAAGTGTCCAACTCCACAAATATTATATTTTAAAATTTTGTTCCCAGAAACTAGAAAATATCACTCAGGAAAATATGAAAAATACAAATATTTTTGAGGAGAAAAACTGATAAAAGAGCAAACGCAGATAAATATGAACAAAAAATACTACATTTGTTTATATCCTATTTGTTTTTTATGATCTACCGTTTATCAAGATTTAAGATACACGATTATGTATTTCATGTTTTTATTTAATCGTTACGTGAGTTCTGTTCTTTTGAATCGATTTATCACATGTCATGTTATTTTGTCTTAATTGGTCCAAAATATGAAAGCGCTGTACAGGCTACTTGTTTCAGTGTTCTAAGCTAATGGAGTAATCTACTTTTTTAGTACTTAGTAATTTGGAATCATAAGGTCCGTTTGTGTTGACTTGTTAGTTTTATGTATATCGTGTATTCAAAGTTATGTGCTTTTTATACTTACAGTCATATCTAGATAATTCAATTTATTCTCGCTTTCAGTTTACATTGTAAACACTATGTTTCTATAATAAGAAACTCCTTAAAGGGGCGTATTTGTGGGGCGGGGACGAGGGACGAACCGAACCGGATCTCCCCTACACCAGACAGTTGACAAATTTTGTTAATCTCTTAATTTTTAGGCTATTTTATTATTTTTTCAGCTGTGTACGCTAATACAGTTGTAACTTTTTTTTTAAATATGCAAACAGGTTTATTAAACAGCATTTGTGTATACGTTTGAAATGAAATATAGGAAAACCAGTTCAGTTCATAAGTATCTTCTACACAATGTTTCAACAGCGCGTATTTTTATTGTTATTACCGTTTACTTTAATGGGATTGATTTCAGGATGTTATCATACTACGTTTTTCAACTACTTTAAAGATAGTAATGGTGACTAGTTTTAACGTGTCTTTGCTTTTGTATGAAACCGACTCGACCGGACACCCCCAGACCAAATTCTAGATACGTCACATACTCCTTACTGTACCGCAGAAGTGGCAGTGTTGTCAGTATTACGCTTCACTGATGCTGATGTTATCTGGACACTCATTTCCACAGAGCTGGTATCTGAAAAACACACCTTGATTTTATGCAGCTGCTCGGGACTTCCACATTAGTAACCAAACAGCTCTATATTGGTCTACTAAAACCCTTATTACGTTTTATAAAAACTGTAAATTTCGACAAAAACTTTATTCATGGTTTTTAGATTTTGAGAATGTTTAATAGCATCTTCAACGTTTCCATAAAATTGACCATTTATCTTATAATTATGTATCGCATTTATATCTTTAGTTTGGAAAAAGATTCCGAAATAATGCGGAGAAGTAGGATTACTCATTGATAACTCATCGTTTCTGTGCATGTAAAATAATATTCATGAGATTTTTTTTTACGATTTTCATTAATTGCTGCTTAGAATACAAAATGATTTTTGTTGATAAAACTTGAATTATCCGGGCTTGTCATTCTATCGGGTGCGGCACACAAAGACCTCGTCGGCGGCTGCGGTGAGGGTGACTGCCACAGCCGCAGCTGACACGTCTCTGCAATTGGACCACCGCCCAGCAGCCCAGAAAATTACCGGCAATTTCCTATGAACGCTACGCCAGCCTTGGAAGCCTGCAATCTTATTATACTAAGGATCTCGCTTTTTGTTGACGCTGAACGTAAATAGGTTAATGTTTTAGAACAGATGTCATGCGTGCCTAGCGTGGTAGAAGGAATGATTTTTGATGGCACACTGCGCGAAAATATGTGAAATTAATTTTTATTAATAATTTAAAAAACAAGTGGTTTCATTAAAAAACTAAAGAGTAGACATATACGTAATTATCGATATACAATATCTGAAATATATGTAGTGCACCTACATAAAATATGTTTACACGTGAGTAATGCCGTTACATGCGTAATATTCAAATATACGAGTAATATTCGATTTTGGGCAGAACTATTAGAATCTTAGTTAAATGTGCACTGAGCAAAAATTACAAAGCGAATAATAACATTTGGTAAACTGTTTTATTGTTTTTGTTAACAGGTTTACTATGCAAATTCTGCCAAATGTTTGTTATTAGCAATTTCTAATATTGAATTAATGTTCTGTGTCCAATGTACATTGTCTGAGTGTAACTGTAGTAGTGGGTGTACGTCAAACGCCCAAATGGTTTAGTTTGTATTGTTTAGTATTATGGTATAGGCCTACTAAAATATCTGCTACACTATGAACGAATATTTTGTTTAGTACACTGGGTACAATTGTTTTTGTAGCTAGTGTAAATTCTCACGTCATTCTATTCATCTGAAAAAAAAAGATTTATTGATTTCACGATAGACATGCGTGATTTAAATTTCAGTGCTCGCATTACTATAACGCACCAGTTTTTTACACAAAAGGTTACTGGCCACGCCTATGTCATTAAAAAGGACATATGGGGCACTTACCCAACCAAGGACGCAACAATCGGTACTTGTTAGTTTACTTAAAGAATTTAAGTTAATTCTGAATTACTTTTCGAAGTAACTTAAGTTTTAAAATCCTGTTCAGTTTTATGTATTTTTGATAACATTCGACATGAGCAGTATCAGTTTCCACCTAACCAGAGATTTATGCCACACATTGACTTCGTAAGTAAATTACAGACTTTTCTGCAGCGTCCTTCCTAAAATGTGTAGCATATTAAAGTTTCATGGCGTGCGTTAATTACGATTTTGGAGTAGTAAAATAAATGATCACTGCCATCTGGTAATTTCTTATTAGCTTCAATTAATCACATACGTTTTCATGTGTGACTCGTGTTCAAATTACTAGGAGTAAAACTATTTCTGTGCATCATACTGAAACTACAGCTGAGGAAATAACAGACTCGTTGTATTCATTCTATTACGGATGACAAGTGGCTACACATTCGTATTTATAGAATACAATGGATAACCTTTATATTAAGTCTGTTCTTTTTCCACCCTAAGTACAGCCAATTATTGTAAAAGTCTGAGTCGTCCAAATGCGTAGGCCTAGGTGTGGGTCAATACCATTAACCTTTCATGCTGTGGGTCCAGGTGGAATACAAGAATTAGCACGGACAAAAGAAACAACATTTGTTACTCTTCCTTCACAATAACTTAACTACTGCTAACTGTAAGTAGACAATTTCACATCAATAGACTTCTGTCGCTAGTTCTCACCTTACTTCTGGCTTAATAACAAAATCGTCTACAGCGCCAAGAAGCTAACCGCGGGCGGTCTGTAGAAGGAGATTTAAACAAGGATAGACACTACTGTTTCTGTATCCAAATCAGCGGTTTTGCGCTTGTCGAAATCTGACAGCACTCACTGGAATATTCATCCTGGGGGGGGGGGCAATGTTATCGGAACTGAAAATGTAATTTTAATTTCTTTTCTTTTCTGTGTTTGTAGTTTTACAAATGAAAAGTGTCGTTTGGTATTAAAGATAAGGTTTTACCTTATATAATAAGCCCAATCAATTACAACTTACGCTCACTAACTTGAACTGTAACGCTTACGTTTAGTTGCTACTTGTGTGACACGCACCAATTGATATTGAGAGAATACGTGTTATACGAGATAATTCTCTCTCTCCACTCCATCTCCCCTTCACACACACGCGCGCGCGCGCGCACACACACACACACACACACACACACGGGTTTTAGAGATTGTTTCGATGTTGTGAGATTTTAGCTTCCATCTATCATATTCCATCCATCTAATTTACTATATTGCCTTTCTCTCATTTTCCATACAGTAGGAATCCAATTTATCGTATTTCTCCGGTGTGTCTCATCCGTCGTTGTACGCACCCTGTACTGTTACATTGTCCCGTATTCTTGACGTCCACGATGCGCTACACTCTTAATTTCAAATTCTGTTTAGGTATCCCTAGACAAATCTCTCTGTCTCACCAATCTTCTAAAATCTTAACTTACAGTACATTGGAACAGTCTCAATTTTCTCTTATTTCCCACTACTCTTACTGTCAAATTGCAAAATACTTTTATCAGTTAGATATGTAAATACTACAGAATATTCTATTCAAGCAGTCTATAGTGCTATTCATGATTATATTTCTCCCTTGAGAATTGGAAATTCTCCCAAGATATTTACATTCATTCAGGGCGTGAAGTTCGTACTTCCAGCTCTTAGAGACTTTGTTATTTCTATGTTAATCGTTATGTCTCAAGTTATACCTAATATTCTATTTAAGCTTTCTAGCCAATTCTACAGACAGTCTGGTCGCGTGTAAACTGGACAGTCTACAAACATATTTCTGCATCTTGTTCTTTCAAGATTTAATTGAATTAATATTTCAAAATAATAATTAAGAACCCAATACAGTATTTAAATTTCAGCAAACACCTATCTGACAGTTTACAAAAACAGCATACAAATCCTTTTTTATGGACTAAAGTGATCAATAAATCTTAAGTCTGCGAACTCGAACGCTGAGAATTTAATCTATTGTTAAATACAGCAGTTCAGTTAATATTTACTCGTAAGTGGGAATTTCACTTTAGTTTTCCATATAAAATTTTTGTTTGTTTTTTGGCTTTAAAACTGTCCGGTACAGTTATAAATACCGTTCTAATTAATAACAATTCTCTTGCTTGACGCGTATTTTCGCATTTCTAGTAACACACGAGAATCTGAAGAAGTTATTTTAGTCAGAATTAAACCGACACGTTAACTAAGGACACGCAAGATTTCTTCCCCCAAATTGGAATCAATGTCACCAAAATACATCACACATAGCTGAGTCACACAAGGGTGCTGTGCATATTTAACAACCAAGTCATGCAACGTACTGTAGCATTTCGCAAATAACGTGGATTATGACAGTACAAGCCCTGTACCGATCAACTTAACACTCATCAGTCTTGTCTGACCAAGAATTTAGATTAGCATGAATCAATTTGTATTCATTACAATACTGGAGTAACTAAACTGTACGCTTTAATAAATCATTTCAGAAAAATTAATTTATAAAACAATTATCGGCGTATAACAAATCATTAGACTTCGGCACTGTAATAACGGCATTTTTCATATTGGAAACAACATAACTATCACAAACTTGCTGCTGTAGCAAGCATTTTATTTGCTGTTAAATCTGAATGAATCCCCGTTTCGGATTTACTGTCAAATATGATACAACGTGTGTGTGAAATACTTGAGTTGGTGCCACTAATACTTGACACTACCAAGTGTTAATAACGAAACAGTGATTGATACTTGGACCAATCTGTATGCTGTGCTAATAGAGCTCTGTTAACTTATTCAAACTGACAGTAATAAGTATACATACTATGAAATATAGTTGGAAATGTATAAATGTATGTTGCTGTTGGTAAAACATGTTTACATACAACACGCGCCCGTCGTTATATAATTCATTACATTGCAAACAGTAAACTGCAAAAATGATTCTTTGAATACAATTATCTTCCAAAAATTTGTATACAGTTTAAGAAGAATACGTATATTTTTGTTAATGAGTAGCAATATATATAGGGGCTTTTAGTTAGATTTCACTTTTGTAAATTCATAATTCAAGTTCTGTAAGTTTATTCTTAGTTCAATTCTGTAAGTAATCATAATTCCCAACAAGGCATTTCCATTTGAACGTTTTTAGTATGTCGCTCATGGGAAAAGACAATTTTAAAAATATGGTATTTTATGGCATATCAAAAAATTACCAAAATCAAAAAACGAATTAATTCGTATTTCATTCTTAAACTAAGTATTTTTGAATACTGGTTTTAAGTAAATGAATGGGGTCGGTTTCATATTATATTTTGTCTCCGGGGAAAACTTTTATTTCATATTACATATATGTATTTACATGTGTGTGTGTGTGTGTGTGTGTGTGTGTGTGTGTGTGTGTGTGTTTAAACTTTCATAATAGGAATTACGTTCCAGATACGTAATAATGTTAAACTTCGTCACATTTAAGTATAGACAGCATCAGTCGCTTACCCAAGGCTGGCGTGTCATCCTTGAGTTCTACAAGCACTCGACCACTCAGGAACTGGCCAGGAAAATACAACAAGTTTGTGTTGTCGAATAATATTAAGAACTTGACAAGCTTGCGAGTCATTTTGAATACACAACAGGAACACTGATCACTAAGACATCACGTACATTTCTTCTTCAAAGCACTTTCAATAATAAAAGCAACGATAAATGTTGAGTTAAGCGACGAGATGCAACAACGCGAGGAGAGGCCCGTGTGGGTCGCTACGGATGCCTGAACACTGCCATATAAGAAAATCAACTTACCTCACTTCACCCCACTACTTTTCCTTTCTACTTCAGGTGTGTCGTTTATTGCGCCTACAGCAGTAACGATGCAACACTTCCAGCTCCTAGGCTTCTAGACGTGAATACTAACAAAAAAAGAACGCAATTGAGACTCGTACATAAACAGCGGTCTGGTCACACATAGTATGGTGGTCGATGTTGAAGTGTGTACCATGTTCACCATCACCGTCATATTTCGTCTAATCCTTTACCTGCGTTTCTGGCGCTTAGCTTATATTACAATATAAAAAGTAAGAATGTTGTTTCTGTGATGAGCATCAGGAAACAATAAATCTTAGCCGACTTCCGCATGACAGATTTGGTCATACAGTCTCTAAAGTGAGGGATTCGGTTTTGTTTTACGGTATAAGTTGTTCTGTACAGTTACTTTGTATTAATCTTTGTTCTGTGACATAGCGAAATCCCGCACTTACTTTATTTCTCTATACTGTAATAAACAGGTGTATGAGGAGTCAATATATTTTGCGGCATGCTTTATTCGGTGCAAAATGTCATTCTGTTATTTCAGTGCGGCACGAACAATAACGGCAAATAAAAAATTTGGTCCAAAGGAATAGAATTCTGATTAATGAAAAAATATGTATGTTTTATTTAGCTGCAGACTTTGTAAATTAATTTTAGTAATTGACGTTGTGTTTATTAACATATTTTATATCGTAGGTTAGAGCGAAGGTAACACTAACCGGTTTCTGACAAACAAAACACTATATGAGGAAGCCATCAAGTGAAGGTAACGAATACCTTTGAATGTAAAAAAATGGGAAAACTAACTCCATAACTTACTGTTACAAAACAAAACATTAAACTAAAGGTTTTACATATGCAATTATATTATCATGTTAAAGTCTAACGAATATAGCTGAAAAGTTAGTTTATTTTGTGTTCATCCTAAACTATTAAGCACCTACCGTTACATATTATGCACAGCGGGAACAAAAATTAAAAGTACAGTGAAGGAATTTATGCATACACGCGCGCGCGCGTGTGTGTATGAAGACGGTAAGACTTGAGTTTAGTACTATAACAGGAACAGTTCTTTTCTTTTAGCCATTATGTCGAATGTTATGGGCGCAAATTAGAACACCAGTGTGTAGTACCAACTTTTGTTTCATAAGTACAATGAAAAGTCGTTACAATGCACATGAAGGGAGCAAAAATTCATAACACTTCATTCGTAACAAACTTTATTTGTCCAGAAGCGAGACAGAGGTCCGATCGATCGTCGGTCCACTTCGCTTCAGCTTCTCGTACAGGAAGGACCTCCTCTCTGGATCTGCTCTTCACTGGACGTTTTCGGAAGCGACTCGCTGTTGTACAGCTGCTGCCCTGCTGCCTTCACTTGACGAGGACAGGCAAACTACATCTGCTGCCCTGCTTGCTGGATAACATCAGGCCTTAGAAGGAAGAAGAAAACTCAGCTGGCTGGTGAACTGAGTAGCTAGCACACACAGCTGGGTCGTCGGACCTTCTAAGGACCACCAGCCGAGTGACCCTTTTCAGGACCACCAACTGCAGTTGAAGAGGAAGCACTTTTGGCCTACCAGAGCTTAAGGTTGCGCAGCGCATCTTGCCCGCTGACGCTCAGGTTCATAGGTAGCGCTGCCTAGGACGATCCTTGCGAGCCCCCACCAGTGGTAAGCGAGCTTGGATATCGCCTAGGTAAAGAGGCCGGTGGACACCTCTCTTGGTAAGGAGAAGTATCTAACGAAGCCGGTCATTTGCCCAGCTCGTAGTCAGCCTGAGCGTTTCAGTCCCGCTTGCGATCCGGCTCGGGCCGGACCCTAGGTCCCTGGTTACCGCCGGAGGCAGCCTGGCTGCCTCTGGTCGGCAAACCTCCCGCTCGTTGGCGGAAATGCCCGCTCCGGGCGCGTCAACGAGCACGCAGTCGCTCGCCTCCTCCATACCCCACACGAGCGATTCGCCGTGTTCTCCAGCTATGGATGCGGACCAAGTTGTCGATCCCCGGACGGTTCCGCTGCCCGGTGACGAGACCGACGCTTTCGTGGCGGTTGGGCCACGGGGGCGCCCGGTTAAGAAACCGAGGCGGAATCGGTCCTCCTCAACCTCTTCCTCGGCGTCCGCCATGGATGTTGTCCCCGCCGATGGCGAATCCGGCTCGGGGCCGACTGTGCCCGGCGCTGCCCAAGCACCGCCGGCCACTCGTCGCATCCCGCCCGTGTTCGTTCACGGCGTGAACAACGTCACCGGTTTTTACCGGCGACTCATAGTGGCTCCCGGACTTTCCCCGGCCAGCGTTGACTTGAAGCTCCTTGGGGGCGGCACTGTCAAGATCGCTGTCCGCGGAATGAACGAGTACCGCAGCGTCATGGCGTTCGTTGAATCCGCCAACCTGCAATACCATACCTTCACCCCGAAACACGTGAAGCCTCTGTCACTTATCCTCAGAGGCTTGGACGTGAACTCTCCTCTCGAGGAAATCCTCGATGAACTGCGCGAGCTGGGCTATCCGGTTCGCGCGGTGCATCGGGTATGTGCTCCTGCCGGGCCAAGGCGTCCAATTCCCCTGGTTCGCATCATGGCCGAGAACAGCGAGGCAGGCGCATGCCTACTCTCTCTTACGCGGCTTTTTGGTTTCCGCGTAAAAGTGGAAAGAAGCCGCGCTCCCGGGCCTCTGCCTCAGTGCTACAAGTGCCAACGCTTCGGGCACCATTCAGAGACTTGTTCTAACGCTCCGGCGTGCGTGAGGTGCTCTCTACCTCACGCTAGTAAACACTGTGATGCCCCTGCATTCAAAAGGTGCATCAACTGCGGCGGAAGTCACCCCGCCAACTACCGGGCATGTCCGGTGTTTCAGCGGGAGCTCGAGCGGCGAAAGCCGAAAGGGCGCCTGCCACCACCGAGGCATCCGGAAGCTGGTTCTAGACCTGCTACCGAGCAGCCAGGCCCTTCGCCTCCTGCTACGGCTGCCGTGTCTTTCGCCGCAGTTGCTAACAGGCAACGGAAACGTAGCAAAGGCCCGAAGCAGACACCTGTGGTACAGGCATCTCCAACTCAGGCTCCTTCCCAGGCCCCTGTCCCGCCTCAGGCGAAAAAGCGCCGTAACCTCGCGGCTTCTAAACAAAGTGAGACAGACCAGCCACTGCCAAACATCTCGGTTGTGGAGCCTGAGAATTCTCAACCCTCCCCAGCACCGGAGAATCCTGCCCCTGCTTTAGAAGCAGCCTCGCCTGACCTCCCGCCCCCGCGGTACCCTCATGCAGGCAAAAAGAAGCGGCAACGTAAGCCCCGTGGCGCTCGCTCCCGGGCTCCTGCCAACCCAGCCGCACAGTCCAGACAGCCTGCGCAGCGCGTGAAGACCGACGTTATCGCATCTGTCCCTCTTCCTAGCACCTCCGCTAGAGGTGCTACACCTGGCCCCAAGAAACCCCTGGCTTCCACCAATCCCCCGATTGACAAGCCTCGGCGCTCTTATGCGCAAACAGTCTCCGGGCACTCTGCCTCAAAAACCGTTCCAGACGACTATCAGGTCGTCAAAGAATTCCTAGCGGAATTTGACCTCCGCAAAGTTGCCCAGACCTTCAGGTCCATCCGCTCCCGCTTGGAGACTGCCGATACAACCGAGAGATTCATGCTCTTGGTGGAAGCCGCCACTTGTGTAGGTTTTCTATGAGTCGGGTCCTCAAACGTGATCTCTCAATTCTTTCCTGGAACGCCAACGGGTTGTCCAACAAGATCCAGGAACTCCAAGAATTACTGGCCCGACTCAAACCCGACGTAGTCCTTCTCAATGAGACCCACTTGACCCCTGCGAGTCGGTTACGACTGGCCAACTATGTGTGCTATCGAAACGACAGACCGGGCACTGCTGGTGGCGGTACTGCCGTCGCGGTGAGGCTCACTCTCGAGCATCACCGAGTCGTCTTGCCTGCAATGACTCACCTCGAAGGCACCGCTGTGGAGTTGTCAAACACTCTAGGCGGCGTACAGATGGTCGCGGCGTATAAACCGCCGCAAAAAGAGCTCCTTCACCCCGATCTAGCTGTCGCGTTCGATGCACACAGGAGGGTCATCATGGCCGGCGACCTGAACTGTAAACATCGCGATTGGAACAGTCGCTTGACTGCCCCAAACGGGAAACGTTTACGCAGGTTTGCCGATTCTCGCAGGATAACAGTGATTGGGCCTACCCAACCTACGTTCTACCCCTCACAACGCAACGCGGCTCCCGATGTCTTGGGCATAGCGGTGATCCAAGGAATTGACTGTCCGGTCCATGTGTCCGCGCTAACGGAACTATCGTCCGATCATCTCCCCATCTTGATACACGTCGCTACCCACGCCGCTCTTACTCGACTCCCGGAGCGAGGAGTACTTTTCTTGGTCGCGCTGTTCAACGCGTGTCTTAGACTGGCCTATTTTCCCCAGAAATGGCGTAAGGCGACGGTCATAGTGATCCCGAAGCAGGGAAAGGACGCTTCCCGTCCCGGCAACCTCCGGCCCATTAGTCTACTGTCAGCCACGTCAAAGGTCCTCGAACGTCTCGTACAACGGAGAGTACTAGATCATCTAAGAAATTTCGATGTACTGGTCCCCGAACAGTTCGGCTTCCGTGTGGGGCATTCCACCACTCATCAACTGATGAGACTGGTGGAATACATCACGGACGCCGGGTGTCGGAAAGAGCAGACTGTCGCCTGTTTCCTAGATGTGGAAAAGGCCTTTGATAGTGTCTGGCATGACGGGCTCTTGTTCAAGCTCCGGGAAATCCAGCTCCCAGATTGCTACCTTCGCTTGATTGCTAGCTTTCTGACGGAGAGGACTTTCTGCGTGCGAATAGACGACCACGTCTCTTCCGAGAGACGTATTACAGCCGGGGTACCTCAAGGTAGCGTGCTAGGGCCTCTCCTGTTCTCCGTGTATGTCAACGACGCACCCAGAGAGCCTGGAGTCCAGATGGCTCTGTTTGCCGACGACACGGCGGTCTATACCGCCGATCGGAACGCAGACTTTGCTATCCCACGACTTCAGCGCGCACTCGATGCGTATTCGACGTGGACGGAAAGCTGGAAAGTTGCCGTCAACGAAACCAAGAGCTCCGCGGTGCTATTCACAAAGCGCCGGAAAGAACCACGAGGCCGAGTGAGACTCGGTAGAACGTATTTGCCCTGGTCGAGAGAAGTTAAGTACCTCGGTGTCCACCTAGGTCGTCGGCTCACCTGGCGTGCCCACGCTGAGACGATGCGAAAGAAAGCGTCCGCTCGCTCGTCTCGCGCAACTGTTTCCGATACTTGTCAACAAGGCTATGACCCGCAAGCTGGGTAAGTTGATCGTCAACGCGTATCTGTTGCCGATCGTTACCTACGCTCTTCCCGTCTGGGGTTACCTCGCAACCGTTCATAAAAGAAGGTTGCAAAGCGTTCTCGATAGAGGTCTTCGGCTAGCGGCCAAAGTCCCCTATCGGTTTTCTTCTCGTCTCCTGAGAAGAGGACTCGGTGTCCGCTCCTTGGATGACACCGCAAGGCGACTTGCACGTAAATTTTACGTCCGAGCTGCGAGGACCCAGACAAACCCACTCATAGCTGGCCTTGGCAAGTACCGAACACGTCCAGGTGATTCTTGGAAACGGCCTCGACAAATACTGTACTAGTCGACCTAGTACGAGCCTGTCGTTGTAGCGACCACTAAAAATTAATTAAGTAATATTCCGTCTGGACAGGACCACTAGGCAGGAGCCCCTACCGGAGGCTCGGTACTAGGAAACCATTGGGTCGTCTCACGACGCACAACCCAACAGCTCTGAAACGGCAAACTTTATTTAACGCAGTTCTTTAAGTAAAATAAAAGGCTCAAAACAACATATACATTTTATTTACATTTAAAATTATAATAAAATTAAAACTCATGGTCAGACGAAAAACGTTAACGAAACCTGGGGATATGATACGCGTGATGATTCATTATTGCTTAGTAAATCGATTCGCATTAAGATCGTGTTATAGAAAGATAAAATGTTTGTAAGTACACGCACCACGGGCCCGAAATTTTGGTATGTCGTATCTCTGTTACCTTATTATTTGATCTTCCCACCCTCTTTGCACAATTGGCATGCGAATTTTATGTTTATAAAATATAGTCATTTTATTATACGGACTAAGTTATAAGCTTCTCTCCTACTGTCAACAAGGATTACATTCGATGCGTATCCACACTATACTATTAACCACACATATACCGTACTACACTAGCTTTCGTTTTTGCAGACTTGTTATGTCTCTTTTTGGCTTTACAGTAGGTTTGTTTTCTAATTTCTTTCAAGATTCGTTGTTTAGTAATTCTCTCTACGTAGAACAGCAGATGGATGAGGGACACAATTATCAGCCTTAACAAAAAGACCACATGTTACGTAGAGAATACAATAACGACTCATCTGATAAACCCATACTTTACTTGGCATTTCATCGCTCTTCCGTTCACGTTTATTATACACTGCTGACTACAAGACTCTGTTTTACCATTAAATTTTTGGTTACAATACCATCATGGTATGGACTGCAAAATGTACTAAGAAACTCACTGAGAAAGTACTTAGATGATTGCAGTGGACCGTTCCTGTTGCAACAACTCAGTTATACTTGCACGGAAATTACTTTCTATTAATCTTTGTTCTGTGACATAGCGAAATCCCGCATTTACTTTATTTCTCTATACTGTAATAAACAGGTGTATGAGGAGTCAATATATTTTGCGGAATGCTTTATTCGGTGCAAAATGTCATTCTGTTATTTCAGTGCGGCACGAACAATAACGGCAAATAAAAAATTTGGTCCAAAGGAATAGAATTCTGATTAATGAAAAAATATGTATATTTTATTTAGCTGCAGACTTTGTAAATTAATTTTAGTAATTGACGTTACCTTATTGTTTGTCTTGAACAAGTTTTCAGATTTTATACCGTTATAAATTGTAACAATCACATCACAGACAGATTATAACCGACAGAATCCGAAAACATTTACACGTAAAATTCCTTTGGTTATTTATTTTTCTTTCTTATTTACTTTGACGCGTCATATCGTTTGTACAGTACATCTCTTGTGTCCTCATCTCTAACGTATCCCACACTGTGCAATGTTTAATTCTTTGTAGAAATTTAATTTTCGTTATTTGACATGTTCTTTCACCCAGTGGCTCACGTTTAACAACCGTATACAAGGTAAACTAATTTTGTCATTATTTTACAGAATTGTTGTTGCCGTACTCATTTTACTGTCGTTCATTGGCAATCTACAGATCCGTATCGCCTATTTACAGATCCGTAAATCAATCATCTTTAAAATGGATTTCAAACACTACCGCTATTATAATTTTATGGATTTATGTGCCAGGAAGTATAATTTTTAACGCAATTTTTAGATTCATACGCGTAAATTTCCTTATTCTGTTTCACAATCACAGTGAACTATTAATCTCGAAAATTTAAAGCAATTCAATTTGCTTTGGAAATACTTATTGATGAGCAAAGCGAGTTTTCAGTCTTAAGTCGACCGTTTGGCATTTGTCTATCTGGCTGTCTTTGGGAGATGTCCTACCATAACTTAGAATGCGTCAATTATTTTTTTGTAAAAACTGAGCATGCGTGTCCTTCCTTTTACACTAGACTCCTATTGTTTTTTAGATTGACAGGGGGGAGGTCTCCCAACAATAGGATGTTGTGAGTCAAAAATGTAAAGTATCAAAGTTTTTAAAAAATCGCAAAAATCCATCCCGGATATAAACCTAAATACAAATGCTAATGCAGTGTTTACTTTGAAAATTGTTCAACTTTAGGGGCACCATGGACCAAAAATGGAAACCAAATTTTTGAAAAAAAATTGAAAAAGTCTATGTACAAATTGTATAAATGTGTTCAGTTCAAAACAACGAGCGAATTCTGCCATTCTGGGAGCTACTATCTGTAAGCTGAACCACTAAATTAAGTTGGCCACTGTTAAGATGTACTTTTTTGTATTTTAAATTGCTGTTTATTCTTAAACGGCTAAATCTTTCTATGTAGTATCTATCATATTAACTGTATGAATATAAATAATTCTTTAATTCTGCCATGATAGTATTTAAAATGAAATGTTACTCGATAAGAATGAAACGTCTATTACGTAACAGATTGAATACTTGGATTTCGTTGTCCATGACGTGTCCGTTACTTAACTAAATACAACTATTTCACTAACGACTCGGAACACAAAGTTTTTTATGAGTATAAACATAAAGTTTTACCTTACAACCTGAACCGGTTTTCGCTTTTAAAAAGCTTCTTCAGATGTTGCCGCTGGTAGCGCTGTCCGTCCTGTTGTGGGCGACGGAATCGATTTTCGAAAGATCGATGTTGTGTGTGTGTGGGGTGAGATATGTTCGAATAATGCGTGCGATTTGAATTGTGTCTGTTCGTTTAGGATGTCGTTTTTATTTGTTTTCGTGTGTTTGTATATTTCCAATTGTTCTAGAGTGTCTAGTTTTCGGCCTTTTGTGTGTACGTGTAGAATGTTCATGTTATTGTCGATGTTTTTGTATGTGTGGTTTGCTTCAATGAGATGGTTTGCAAAGGTGGATTCTGTAGTGGAGTGGAGTGCCTTTGTGTGTTCAATGTATCTTTCTTTGAAGCTACGTCCTGTCTGGCCTATGTAGAATTTGTTGCAATTTGAGCAATTTAGTTTGTAAACACCAGGTAGATCGAATTTGTTTTGTGCTTTGTGTGTGTGTTTTGATAGTGTGTGTTCTGTTTTGTTAGTATTTTGTAAGCGATTCTGTATCCTGCTTTTTTGAATTTGTGGGCTATTTTTTTAGTTTGTTTGTTGATGTATGTTAGTGTTATGAATTTGTTGTTTTCTGTCTTTGTCTGTTGTTTGTTTTGTGTTTTGTGTAGGAGTTTATTGACTATTGTTCTGTCGTATCCATTAGATTCTGCTAGATATTTTATCGTGTTTAGTTCGTCTTTGTAGTCTTTTTCATCTAGGGGACGTTGTTAAGTCTACGTATCATGGTTCTGAAGGCAGCTAGTTTGTGTTGTATTGGGTGATTGGAGGAGTTGTGTATTAGTGTGTCAGTTGTAGTCGGTTTTCTGTATAGCCTATACTGAATTTGTGCCTGTGTTCAAGTTTTGTGATGGAGAGGTCTAAGAAGTTTATGGTATTGTTGTGTTCGTATTCGGCAGTAAAGGTTATGTATTTTGTTTATGAGCGTAAGTAACTGTTCACATTGTCTTTTGTTTCCCCTGTATAGTATTAGAATGTCATCAACGTATCTGTGCCAATATAGTATTTTATGTGAGTTTCTGTCATTGTTTGTGAGGATATTTGTTTTTTTTTCTAAGTGTTGGAGGAAGACTTCTGCAAGAATGGGGGAGCCCATGGGTGGACCATCATTCTGTGTGTAAAATTTATTGTTATATGTAAAGTAGTTTTGTTTTGTGATAATGTTCAGAGTTTCTGTCATTTCGTTGATAAGTTCGTCTGGTGTGTTGTTCTGTTTGAGTTTGTTTTGTAGGATGGTGATTGTTTCAGAGATGGGGATGTTTGTGTACAGGTTTTTAATGTCAAAGGAGGCTAACGTGGCATTATGAGGGATGTGTATGTCTTTTATCAGACAACACACACTACTAGACAACAACATTGCAATAAAAAACAACACAGACCTAGTAACAAAAATAAAAGACCACACACACAACATCGATCTTTCGAAAGTCGATTCCGTCGCCCACAACAGGCGCTACCAGCGGCAACCTCTGAAGAAGCTTTTTAAAAGTGAAAACCTGTTCAGGTTGTAAGGTAAAACTTTATGCATATTAGTTCTTGGTATCCAAGTCACGTATGAACAGTAAATTATTATAAATAAATCACCTTATATCCGTCATGTGACTTCGTTACGTCGATTAAAATGACGCGTTTCGGAACATCTGTTCCATCATCAGATAAAATCGCTCTATTGAGGTCGTTAAACGTTAAAAACACATGTTACACATAATTGTCCACTATGTAATTCACTTGCTTCCTAAATGGTGCGCACCACGACGAAGCCGATCGGACACCCGATGTTTTTAACGTTTAACGACCTCAATAGAGCGATTTTATCTGATGATGGAACAGATGTTCCGAAACGCGTCATTTTAATCGACGTAACGAAGTCACACGACGGATATAAGGTGATTTATTTATAATAATTTAAAACTTTATGTTTATACTCATAAAAAACTTTGTGTTCCGAGTCGTAAGTGAAATAGTTGATTTTAGATTGAATACGTTATTTCGTTGTCACTCTACAGTTTAGGAGGCCAAACATTTTATTATATTATTAAAGTGAGATTTTGTTAGGTACTTTTTCCATATAGATTTATTATTATGTTAATACCATAGCAAAATAGTCGAAGGTTTGTGCTCCATAATTATTCGATTCGTTTCATATAACTATGTTTTCTTTCGTACATAGTTAATTCCTAAACGTATGGAATACGTTTATAAGAATACGTATATAAGAATAGTAAATAATTTGATCCGTGAATAATTTGAAAAAATGCTTAAACAAGAGCATCACTAAGTTTTAATTAAACAAGTTTTCTATAAATTGTTGATTGTAGAGTTTCTTAACAAAACGTTTTGTGTTGAGGGGATTTTATGTTTGTGGTGGGAGAAGTTAAAATCAGCTGTTCTGTTGCTGCACAGCTGACATTATTTGATAGAATTTTTAGTGTGTTCGGAATAGAAGTCTTTGTCCTCGTCTGCTAAGTGTGTGATTTTGTGTGCTTTAGTCAGTTACTTTTGTAGCAGTTAGTGAAGTTGGTTAGTGTGAAAACGTTGCGGTGAATTGGTAGACAAATTGTTAAAAATAGTAACAAATTAGTGATCCTAGACAATGTGAAGATAAATTATGTGAATTATAACAAAAGTTGGATAGAATTTTATTACTTCTTAACCAAGAGTGCTAAAAAAAATTGAGTTTAAAAGTATCTCGGACCGATTGCGCATTATGACAGAAATAAGTCAATCCTTGAAGAACAGAGTTTATTATGCTGCTCGCGATGGCATGGCAGTCACACTGACTGCATTACTAACCGATCAAACTGAGGATGTTATAAAAGAATTGCTTTCACAGGTATGAAACTGATTTGTAGCTTAAAAAATTCACCCCAAGTTGACTTTGTCATTAAAATATTTGTGACTATATGAAGTTGTTCTTTTGTATACATAAAAAAATTAAAAGTTGGCCCAAAATCGAAGAAACAGTTTTGTTATTACCAATAAAACTTCCTGACCCAGAATCAATTTTTGTCAGTTTAAAATTGAATACCAGTATTAATGTGTTTCATTGAGTTAAGTAATGTATTTTTTTGAGGTAAGAGTAAATATAATTTGTAGAAAAGGACACATCTTTACATTCAAATTAAATAACTTTATGTAGAAATTTAATCATTCAAGGTGGAAGTAAGTGTTGTTGACTTTAATTAAGGAACTATGCCAAGTAGAACTTTTAATAGTTCTGAAGATGAAAGCATTGGGTAGATAGAGTGAGAGAATATTTATATGGAGATTATGCTATTTTGCATTCAAGTTTTAAACAGAAAAATAAGAATTTTGTTGGGAAAGGCATTGTGTTGTATATGTCTTTTTTGTATACCATCTTTTTTGCCAGCCTGTGTTTGTCAGTTACTCTGTTTCTCATAAAAATGCACGCACGCAAACACACACACAACAGGTGTTAGTACAATTGAATATATTAACATATTTTTGGGTATAATATATGTGTAAGTTATGTGAAATAGCCAAGTTGTTTTTATTCTACATTTAAAGCATTTAGTACATTTTTTAATTCAACATTTTACAAATGAAGAGCATGGTGTGTTGAATGGCATTTCAAAATATTACTCTGTCAGTCACTACAAAATTGCTACATTATTATCAACTTGCAGACGACATATATTTTTTAATGACATGACGTTCTCATAGTAGAGAGTGGCTGGTATATTGGTCACCAATATATTCACTTCCAAATTACTCTGTTGTGTGTGTGAATCCATCTTTGTTCAAATGAATTGTGTCTACCCAACATACTAGATATCTAGTGTTATCTGCTGATGGAATTAAATGTAGCTAGCGTACATTATTCATTTTGTGTACCATATGGAAGATGTAAGTTACGTGAGGTACAGTGACCCTATACTGTCAAAGACATAATTGGGTTTCTTTGAATTTAAGTACATGTTGCACATACTTAAATTTTACATCTTTGTTTTGTGTAAAGACAAAATAGGAAAGTCGGTTAAATATGTGTAGTGGAAATATGAATCTGAAATAAAGAACTAGTACAAAAAACAAAGATAGGCCTAATTGTGAACTTTGTTAACTTTTTTGATATTGAGGCGAAATATTTTTTTCTATTCTTCTGTGTTATATAAATATGGGAAAAATAATTTTAAAAGGTGGTCAAACCTATTTACAGAGAAAAATAAAATAAATACCCCCATAATATGTAAGAATTTATAAACACTATTTTGATTAGAAACACTAGTAGGCCTATATTAGAAGAAAATTTAGAAATATTTGTACCTTATTGCTTTTCCTCATTATGAGCTTCATCAGAAGCTGTCACTAGGAGCACTGTCCATTGATGCAAAACACTAGTATATTAGAAGAAAATTTAGAAATATGTGTACCTCATTGCTTGAGCTAGCTTTTCCTCATTATGAGGTTCATCAGAAACTGTCACTAGGAGCACTGTCCATTCTGTTTTTGGAGATGGTGCTGTTGCTTGAAATACCAATGTTATGCATCAGAATAGTGTTTATAAATTTTTAGCGCTGTCAGATACATCATGGATAACAAAACCCTAGAATGAAATAAGTTAATTATTAATCAAAATGATGTTTACTAAACCAGGCCATGTTGATTAAAATCAGAATTCTTTTAAGTAGTAATTCCGTGATTGTATTGTGGCACTGTAGTGCACGTGCACGCACGCGCGCGCGCGCGCACACACACACACACACACACACACACACTGGTAAACCCTGTTTTAAGGTAGGTCTATTTTCAATTTATTACCTGAGCTGTTGTAACAAAACTAACCTAAGTTAAGTTGAAGTTACTCTACTTAAATGCGTCCCAACAACCTAGCTTTGTTTTTGTTTGGTGTATATTAAAATCCCAATTTGATATATCAGTATATACATCAGTGCTTTTGATCTTCCTATTTATTATGAAATTAGAACAGTAATCTGCTTGTTTAAACATAATGATGAATGGGAAATTCAAAAGTGCACTTGAATTAACCTTAATACAAAATAGGGAAGCAGTATAGTTTGTTATTCAATAAAATTGACAAATATCAGTTTGTTACTTGGACCATTATTTTTGGATGCATTCAGTGTGCAAATAAAAGGTAATTTTGGATGATTGTATGCTAGTAAAAGATGAACGCAAGCATGAACATAAAATACATTGGTAAATTGATACAGCGTGAAAGTCAAAACAGTTACTGAATTTTGGTCAAATGTTATACCTGTAATTTTATAACAAGTCTAAGTTCGAATGTAAATAAATGTGAATTTATATCTACATATATAGTTTAGTTAGTAAGCAGAATTGTCTACACTAGCTAGTCATAAAGTACAGGCTCTACAAGAGATAGAGAAAATTATTATAGGACATAATTTAAAAGTGATTCTTATAGTTAATGTCATAATGGTATAGTCTTATAATCAGTGGCGGCTCGTATAGGGAGGGCAAAAGGGCGCAGCCCTCTCCCTAAATTTACAAATTAAACTTGTCAGTAATATAACTATAATGTGTAGTATCCTTATGTGAAAAAATTTTTTGGGGCGACTAATAGCGATCACCTGATGTTTTCGGCATGGACCCGCAGCCGGACGCTTTCGCTGTCGCCCTCCCTGCATAGGTGGGTCTTGCGGGGAGTGGAGCAATAGGACGTTTACACGTGTCTATGCTTTTAAATCAGCAGCAGCCATTATAGGAGGGGCTCTGCCCGCTGTCTAATTTAGCAGCTCTTTTCATAGAGAAGTTCTTTTCACTCAGTAAAGCGAACCTGTTCTTTGAATCAGTTCACGAGCGGATCGCCCATCTCTATGAGAACCAGAGCGTTGTTCAAAACTTCTCTGTTGCTGTTTAAGGGCATATATTTTCTCTTGTGTGTTTTATATAGTTTTGATTGTGTTCTTGTTGTATTTTTTGTGTAAACGTAATGTTCTAATAAGTTATTCTTTATTAGGCAGTGTATTCTGTGTAAGATAGTCTTTTTGTCGAACCTTGTGTACATAAACGTGTAACTTATTCTGTGTAGGCCTGAGCCTGTGTGTTCTGTGTGTATTTGTTAGAAACAAATAGGGTAGGGAACAAATATATTTTATTTAGCAATGCATGCATTTAATAACATAATTTATTAAGTATTTAAGTTTAGGAACGTGAACTGCTTAGGGTTATAAATAATTTCAGTTTCAAACACTGTTTAAATATTGGTAGTTTGCAATGTAGGTTTTTGGTATTAACAATACTTTTAGTAGTAAAGCAAAAGGTTCAATTTTACAATTATTTCATGATAATAGCAATAATTTAGTTTCTACTGGTGACTTTTGTTACATATGGGTTCAAAACATTTGCCCCCCCCCCAAGTCAAAAACATTACCAACCGCCACTGCTTATAATGTAATTTTCACAAGCATAGTAACTAAAATATGGTGAATGTAGTAAAGAAGGTTAATATTGTAAAACAAATATAGTCTTCATTATCATAACTAATATAGTCTTACATGGGAAGACATGTGGATTTACATGTGTGTTTGGTACAGTAATTTATAATAAGTTCTGTTTTATATATAATGGGAAGAGAAAAACATATGAGTGTTAAGAAAATTTATTTTATATGTAGACCTAATAAAGAAACAGGAAACTTTGTTTTTGTTATATATTTAGCACTACTTGCTATCAGTCATATGTAATACTGGCACAGTCAGAATGTGTGAAGAACAATGTTTAAGGTATGCAAGTAATAAGAAGTAAACATGACATGTTTTTAGGAGGTGGTAGATGGAGAAGGTCAACGTTGCACACCTCTTACAATTGCTGCAAGACATGGACATGAAAAAGTAGTTAAAGTAATTCTCTCAAGATTTCGTCCTGATATTGAGCAAGAAGGATCTGTTAAAGTGGACAGTTATGTCATAGAAGGTGCTAGTGCACTTTGGTGTGCTGCAGGTACTGTGACAAATTATAACTTTTATAAATTAATTTAAATTCTTGTTGTGAAATTGATATACATGTTCGTTGTGTTTTATGAATTTATAAAATATATACTGCTATCAAAAAATTACAAAATATTTATTTGTGTGCAGAATCAGCATAATAAGTTGGAGTATTTAGTTGTAATCATTGACATTACTTTGTGTATTTTGAAGTCATTACTTTTTGAGTTGAATTGAATCATAATTGCATGTTATATAAAGATATGGTATATGTATTTGTTGTGTTTTATCGGTAAATAAAGATGAGCTTATTTAATAAATGATCAAAATTAAGAATAATGTATTTTGTATTAGGAGCAGGACATTTGAATGTTGTGAAGACCTTAGTGAAAGCAGGTGCAGATGTTAACCACGCTACATTAACAAATTCTACACCTCTTCGGGCTGCATGTTTTGATGGTCGGTTAGATATTGTAAAGTACTTAACAGAACATGGAGCAAACATTCATATTGCAAACAAGTACAACAATACATGTCTTATGATAGCAGCTTATAAAGGTAGGCATCATCATTTTCATGTGCATTATAATTTAGGAGTGTTATTTTGTTCATTACAGTTGCTTAATAATATATGAACCATTAGAGTTAAACATGAACATAAATATAATTATAGAGTTATGATATATTTATTCTTATGTTAAACTTAATAATTGTTCGTTGTTTGTTGTAAATCTCACTGTATTATTTTTAACTATCTTCCATCAATGTCCCTCACTCTGTTAGAAATAGTATACCTTGTGGGTGACATACTTATTCATGACTACTTTTACACATTCATGGTACTTTTTTGTTAGTTGTCTTTTAAATGTTTCTTATCTCTCATGTATTTTGGATCGTAAGCTATGAATCCAGCTTACTCAGGCCATTGTTGATAATGTTTCTTCAAGTGATTTTTGAATAGTCATGTATTAAGTCAAATTTTATCTCCATCTTTATATAGTGTTTCTAGTGCAGATTCAGCTTAAGCATGTCATAAGAACCAGTGTCTTGAAAGAAACACTTCGTTTATATCTCATATAAATTACATGTTACTAATTAATAAAAATAAATATGGTTTGTTTATTGATGAAGTATACCGAGTTACAACTTTATGTTTAGGTATTGTTTTGTTTCTATTTACTAAACAGATAACAGTTAAAGATAATTTTATTTAGTATAAAATATATTGAATAATAACATCATAATATATTCATAATAAATGTCACCACTAACCATAATCACATATTGGAGCACTTTACAATATGTGGCAATATTGCAGCAGTAAACACTTCATTATATTATTGAGTAATTGTCGTATACATACTTCAGCATAGTTTTTTTTCAATATCTAATATAACCGAAATATAATTGATTTACATTAATCCCTTCATGACCTGTTTGATCAAAGTATTCACCAGATTTTGAATTATATTTTGATTTATCGTTCGATCATTATTGCTCGTAATACATATGGGCAGCAGAAATAATACGTTCAATACTACTCTTAATACAAAATAATACTCTTAATACGTTCAAGTCAGCAGAAATGCTGACCATCTTTATTTTGAGTAATCAGAGTTTAGAGACACAGCATTTTAGTATGTAGTGGATCCATTCTTTGTTTTTTTTTAATCAAGAAGGTTTCAGTTGTTTTAAAAGTTGTCTTTAGTGTTTGAGATTCTAAGCCAATAGATTTGTGGTATTTCAAATTTTAAATCTTTTTTCAGTTAGTTGCAAAAGATGGACTGAAAAGTAATTGAATGTAATTAATTTTGAGGTTAGTACTGGACTGTTTCTATAGTTTATTAACCACTGCTTCTTGTGTATTCAAAATATTTTTACAAATTCCCATGGTGCTTTCACCTGGTCCATAAAATTTGTTAGATTAGTCATAACCAGTGGCGACTCGTGCATTTTAAAACGTGTAGGATGTAGACTACTGTCGAAAGAAAAATTATAGGCATGACTAAAATACATTAATAATTAATAGTCATATAATAATAATTAGCTATGAGATTTACAGTTAACTTACCCATTATTTGCTTTACTTGTACTTCAGGTCGATCCTTCTCTCCTTCTTTTCTGCAAAGATGTCTATGACAGAATCGTAAAAGTTGGGATTTTTTTTCAACTCTCTCAACAACTCCTTTTCTATAGATATTAATCCTAGACCGCTGAGATGATCTTGTGTGGTCGTATTTCTAGCATATGATTTGATATGCTTCAATGCCGAAAAACTTCTTTCTGCTGAAGTACTTGTTGCCGGAATAGTCAGAAATAAATTTACAAGCTGTGCTAATTCTGGTAAAGTCTCATTTAAGTCACTTGACACTAAGTAATCGTTTAATTTTGAAACAGAATCATGTTTGAATGATGGGGAACTATAAATATATGACAATTCGGAATTTAAGCCGGTCTCATTAAAATAATGTCCATAAGGAGATTTCATCAGGCTTTTGATGTGTTCTTCTGGGAATTTATGAGAGTACTCTTTAAATTTACTAAATTCCAACAGGGCAAAAAAACTCTAATTTGCGGAAATCAGAAAACCGATCTTCAATTTGCACTATTAAATTGTCTAAAATTTCAAAATAAAGTCGGCGATAAAATGCTTTCTTATCATCATCAATTTTTATTCTTTTGTTGGGAAAAGTCTTGTTACGGTTCATTTCAAAATCCTTCATTTTTACCCACAGGCCTCCAAAATCGCCGCGCAACCGAACAAGAAAATTTTTAAAATTCTGAATTTCATTTTCACAAAACATATTATCACATGACTTTTTTTGTAAAATTTTGAATAAGACTTCTGCTTTAGGAAGCACTAAATGAAATAATTCTAATAAGAAAGTCATTAAGATTTTTACAAAAACCTTTTGCACAATACCGCGACTCTGCATCAAACGTAGTATCACTTCCCAAAATAAACTCAAACAACTCGGTCAGCTCTTCCTTATGGTCATAAACCATTTCAACAAGTCGATTATTGTACAGCCATCTAGTTGGAGCTACTGAAGGGAAACGAGCACTTACAGTTTCATCAAGAGCATGTGATCTTTTTGATGAGTGTGAAAAAAAGATGTGAAACCAGACAAAGTTATTAAAAAAATTTTTACATTGCTTAATATTTTTTACCGAGTTTTGTAAAACCAAATTTAATTTGTGCGCATAACATGTTGTAAATAATGCCTGCGGACATTTCAATTTAACTTTGGCAGCAAGTCCATTATTGACCTGTATTGACGGATGCGCCATCATACGTTTGTACTACCAACTTATTACAACAACGAAATTCATCCAGGTGGCCAAATATACATTTCGAAATTCGATCAGCTGTTCGATCATCACTGACATCTAAGAATCTAACGAACCTCTCCTGAACTGCCAAACTTGCGTGTACATACCGGAAAACCGTGGAAAGTTGCGATTTTTGGCAATATCTGTAGTTTCATCAACAATAATAGATTTTGCTTCTGAAACTTCTTTTTTAATATTTTGCATCAAGTGCTCACTACAAGCTTCGATTAAATCATTTTTAACTATTGAAGTTTCTCCACTAAAAACAGTAGAATTTTGTAGATGGGTTTGTAATTGTGCATCATTTTCTGCTAATAAATGCAATAATTCCCCATAATTCCCTCTATTCACCGAATTTTCCGACTCATTATGCCCGCGGAATGGTAGTTCTTGGAATGCTAGAAAACAAGTTATATCTATCAACTTTTGAACTACATATCGATTACTTTTAACTTTATTATTATGTTTTTCTATACTTTCTTTATGGGCTTTGCTTAAACAAAATTCTATTCTATTTTCAATTTGTGTAAAGGTAAACTGCTTAAAACTAACAGAAGCTGCTATGTGTTCTTTAGTTTGTTGATGGCGCTTATGTAATATATTCCCCAAATTATTTATATCCACAACCCCATCTTTATTCCACACATTTTTATGAATGGAAAACAATAAGCAAGGCCAACAAAATAATTTTGATAATTTTTTACATCCACACAACCAAGGAATATCACTATATTTGCTGGTATGGAATTTAAGTTTAACTGTCTTGCCACCTGTTTTTCGTTCTTGAACTAAATTAGGCAAACAAGGCGTAGGCCTACCTTTTGAAACTAAATCCCTTTTTTCAGCGAAACTGAGTGAACTAAACAGTTTTTTGAACAGTTGTTCAATTGCACAATTACACTCACTTTCTTCACTAAAATTAACAGCTTCCATATTCATTTAACTAAGCTTACAAACACTATTACACTGATTCATTAATGACATATGCCACAATGTATAGTCTACTAACTATTATTGTTGAGGTAGGACATATCACCACATCCTCAATTGCGTCCGTATTAGTCACTTAATACAGTACTATAGTCAATCGTTGCGTGCGCCACTAGTCATATGCCGTACAGCGTATGCTTGAGGACGAGTTTTCACTGTCCTACAACACGAGGCATTCATAATTGTTTCTCAATTTAATGTTTACAGAAATGTATACTATTTTTTTTTCAATCAATTCCCTTTTCTACCCATTGGGGTAAGGTAATTTATAGTATTTTCTTTCAAAAAATAATTAATCTATTTTTTTAAGTGTAGGATGATCCTCACATCCTATATGGAAGAATCGCCACTGGTCATAACATAGGAATTTCACTTTTTACTAAACTTGCTAAATTGAAAAAAATTAATTAGCAAGTTATGGAGAATAACAGTGTAGTAATTTTGTGAATACACATTATATTTTTCAATACATCAGTTATTATCTGAGAGAAGTTTTAGATAGCAGTTTCACTGTTTCGACCCATTTAAAATAATAGTGTCTTGAAACCAGATAAGAATTACCTGCAGATTATACTGTGTCACGTGCAAAGTTTAAAAAATTTTTTTGGAGATTTGACATTTCATTTGGTTTGTTTTGGTTTTGGAGATGTCAAGAAGCACCAAGAAGTATTGTTTTTATACTTGCAGTCAGTGTGTTTTGAGACAGTTTCTCGCATTGCTAGAAACGTAATTGTTTGTGATATTATTTGTGCTATAGTTGCTGTCATGGAAATAGTCCCATCAAGGTCACTCACTTTCTTCACTGCTTCTCCCTGTCTCATCCATGCCCCTCGCCCTGCTACGTTGCTGGCTACTACATTGTGTAGCATTTTAACAGTGATACATTAAACAAATTTCATACATCCATTTTATATGGCTCGTTAAAAATTTATTTATGTGTATCCTGTAAATGAATTTTTTTATCAGGAATAATTAGTTGTGGGGAACATAACTCAATTAAATCCTGGGCGCCAATAATTTGAACTATAAAAAAATGTCTGTGAGTCAGCAGGATATTTTTTTTTTGTAGTGTAATATCTACAAAATTTCTATCTTTGCATTTTTCCTCGTTCTTTGGCTTCTTTTGTTATAATTTGTACTTCTCTGAAACTACGATTTATAATGCACTGGTTTTTCTAACGTTAGAATCTAAAGGTTTTAGCAACACACCCTAACTTTACAAAAGAAGGTTAGGTCGGTTACTTTATGCTTCTTCATATAGTGCACTTACTTATTTGAAGCTTTACTGTTTTCTTCATGACAGTTATCCTACAGACTGACAGTTATCAGAGAACACTGGTCCTGCCTGCTGTTGTTGCTTTAATTTTTTCATATTTACAGTCTTTTCCTTTTTAAAACATTTGAACCTGTGTTTGTTCTCTGCACGGTTGTTCCTTAATCATATGGTGCAGAAGTTCTGTTAGGTATGTGTGCGCTATTGGTATGCAAATTGTGTGTACCCTATCAGCATGTCTTTTCAGCAAATGTTGCTGTCTGACACTTTTATGAATGCCTTTGTCATTTTTACACTTCCCTCAAAACTGTGTATGTTTACTGGCAGGGCTACTACTTCCGCTGCACATAGATAAATAGGATTGAGCAATTTCTGTAAACAGAATTGTCGCTGTTGTGGCAAAAGCCAATCCCATTTCAGTTACAGTACCCCATTCCAAGTAGGTTGGGTGGAAATAGTGAGGAAGAGACGAATTAGCAATGAACAACATCCAACATATTTATTGTCCTTAGTATTGTTGACATATATTTTGTGCATTTCATGTGATCGGTTGATGTCTGGTGTAGCCAGCATATATTATTTTATTTCATTAATTTGTATTTATTGAGTGATATTGAGGACAGTATCCTACATTTAGTTCAGTTACAAGCAACAGTGGTGTACGTGTAGGCCGAGAGGAAATTAGAAAGCAAAGTAAAGTCATCATAGCAAACGTTTACAAGTTTTTTAGAAATCTTGCATATGATAAAGAAGCCAGGAGGAACATAAACTTTGCACAAGTTCGAAAATTGACTGTAGAAGCTTGTGGCATTTCTGAAAAGTCGGTGCAATGTATGAGCAATACCGTTACTTCGGCAGATGATCAAGGTGTGAGCGTTGTGTTCAATTCTCCAAGGAAAGGGTATAAACGGGAACACAAAAACACTGAACTGGATGATTTTAATAAACAAATAGTCTGCAGGACCATACTAGAATATTAAGGGGAATACCCCACTGCAAGCAAAATTCGAGCTGATCTGTCAGAAAATTAATTATTCCGGTTCAGAAACCTCCACACTTCACCTTCTGAAAGTGCTTGGTTTTAAGTTTAAGAAGTGCAACAACAGAAGAAAATTTTTATTGTAGCGCAGAGGCGCTGCCTTGAGAGCAACATTTTTTAGAACTACCGCATATACTGCATATGGAGGACAACAGGCCTATAATTTGTGTGGACAAAACCTGCTGTTTATAAACCTCCATTTATTTATACAATTAAATACATGTGGCAAGAATCCAGAGGGAATGGTGGGCTGAGAGTACCTACTGGTAGAGGTGGCTGGCTGATTATTGCACATGCTGGATCCGCGATCCACAAGTACAGGTTTCATAGCAGGTGCCAAACTTGTGTTTTGTGGCAGTAAGCATTCAGTTGACTCTAACTACCATACCGAAATGAATGCTGAAGTTTTTAAGACCTAATTTGTTGGTATGTTGCATTACTTGGAAGAAGGCTCTGTCATCTTGATGGATAATGCCAGCTATCATTCTGTACAAGTAGATAAGCCATGTTCAAACCCGTGTAAGGTAGATATCATGGAGGGGCTGTGTAAGAAGGGCATTTCAGTTTCCCCAGCTGTAACCAGGGATGAACTTCTTTCTAAAGAAAAGATCCGAACGGCCAAGAAGACGTACGAATTGGATCAACTGGCAAATGACATACAGTGGTTCACCTCCCACCATATTATTGGCAGTGTAATCTGATTGAACTGATATGGGCCCAAGTTAAACGGTATGAGGTGAACGAGAATACGACTTTCAGAGTAGCCAATGTCAAACAACTTGCACAAAAAACTCTGGACAGGATAACTCAGGTAGACTGGCCGAAGTGAATAAGACATGTGGAGGCACTACAAGAAGCCTATTACTCAAAGCAGTGCACAAGAGATACCACAGTGAAGCCCATCATCATACGCTTATTGTGAGTAGTGTCAGCGAACTTGAGTCCAGTGAATCCAAAGATGAATTACTACAGGAGCCTTAAAAAGTGTATATAGATGGTAAACGTGTGTATAGCGAAGCGTAGTAGTTTTTATTTTTATTGAAACATAAAAAACTGTGTGTGCGTGTTTTCTCCAGGAGTGTTATGAAGTGCTATAACGAACCCACTTTTCAAAGTGATAAATGTGCGACTAACCCTATTTGAGGTGACGTTTTCAACATACTGCTTATTTATAAGAGTCATAAGGAATTCTATAATTTATAAAATAAGGAGCATTTTAATTATAAAATCTGTAAGGAAAATTTATAAAATATGGAATTATAAATTTAAATTCTGTATTATATTCTATATTTAAATATTTATAATATATATATAAAGAATTTATAATGTATTTCATAAGGAATTCATATTGTTTCTTATAAAATATCCATATTTTCTTAAGAAATTCAATTCTTTTTCGCATTTCTATTTTTCTATATACTATTATTTTTATACAGCTTGTACATGTATCGTCTTATAGAATACTGCTGTTTTTTACTTAATTGTTAATGACAGTAATGGAGGAAATAAAAATAGAATATATTTCAGAGTCACAAGTAGTGCGATATTCCCTTAATAAGTAAACGGGGCAAGAATAAGTCACAGTATGTGTATTAAAATTCATTCAGACAAAGTATAGCTGACACATCACATTGAATTTTATGTATAAGTTATGAAAATTAATTGTTAATAATTTATTAGAAACTTTCTCACTTTAAGATGTTACATAAAAAAAAAATACAGTAACGCAAGATAACCAGCAAAAATATCTTACATTACCATTAACTTACACAATCAGAACAACTGTGCAATACTCGTAAAGTTTTAACATGTTTTTAACTTTAAATAATGTTAAATTTTATTTATAAAATGTCTACTGTAGGCATATATCATCAACTGTCACTCTACAACACTTGGTGGGTCTTGGCCTGCTCCAAGAGTCGATTCCATTCCTCCCTATTGCCCTATTGCATGCCCTGGTTTTCCAGTTTCTTATGTTCAGCTTTCCCAGGTCCTACTACCCATTGGTTTCTGGTAGAAAATATGTTTCGTAGGCTGTCCTTTCTCCATTCTCTCCATGTGTCCAACCCACCTTAGCCTGTGTATTTTGATTATCCTGACAATGTCTCTTTGTAAAGATGGTATAGTTCATAATTATAGCGCCTGCACCACATTCCATTTTCTTGTACTCCTCTAAATATTGTTCTTAGAATCCGTATTTCACAGCAACCTAGAAGTCTCTCCAGTTGGCGTACGTAGGGGGGTGCAGGGGGTGCGGTCCGCACCAGGTACCGTTTTCCTCGGGGTGCTATTTTCTTGATTTAGAAAAAATATTCATTTTTTTACTTTTGAATTTCTTAGAATACTAGATATCTGTAAATATTACATGCATTTTGTAGAAGCTATAACTTGACAAAGTAACTGAAAACAATAGCACCTACGTTGAACTACATTGTGAACCAACGCAACGATTTTAGATGATTATTTTCTTTACGATGTGACAAATGTGTGTCACTGATTTCCCAGTTAGTTTCCACCCCTTCAGTTGACTGACATAGACTCGCCCTATCCAATAAGACGTATGCAGCTGTAGACTAGTAGACATAAACAAAGAGACAGTTCACGTGGCATTGTTGGGCTGTTATTGTTTTAGCAACTAGTCGCTGAGGTGAATCATTAATAGTGAATTAATAGTAATATGATGTATTTATAATACACACACACTTATTGTTTACTAATGGTACCTATAATCTCAATTTTCTATTGTGTAATTTATTGTTCGTTACCTAAAGGTACCACACATTCGATTTGCAATAAAGTTGTTATTACATTCTCAAAAACGATCGATTTCGGTCATAGACCATCGTCTGGTTATATACGAGTACAGCACACTTGCGGTCACAATATCGCAAAAGCGTTACTATTTACAAAAACGAATTTGTAGACATTGATTAATGAACATGATACATACGTTGTTCCCCAAAGTTTCCCAAGAACTGATTTTGTTACAGAGTGTTTATGTTTACATTCCATTCTATATATTATATCAGCTGATTACTGTATGTTGATTTTCATTTTGCTGCAATATTTCAAATGTGATACGATTTTTGAAGTCCGTCATGATGTTCAATAGATTTCTGTGGCCCTCTTCTTTTACACGTTTGTATATTCGGTATTGTTCATATATATTAGATCTTATTTCATCACTGCATGTTTTCAATACAGTTAAATGTTGCTGTATTGGACTATATTCTCAAGACTGTTTTTTTGTGTTTGGCTACTGTTGAGTTCGGATTTGAGTGTTGAGAATGTTTGGTGTGTTCAATATATCTGTGTTTAAAGGATCTTGAAGTGATCTTGAAGAAAACTAATAGTGAATTATTACATGGTTTTCTTTAAACAGTGTTTGGCTTGTATGATATACTGTAAAATACCAATACATCCATCCATGCATCTATTAAAACTCAGTTTTTGATAGGTTGATCGTTGTGTTGAATGTTATTAGGCCTAGAATGTAAACAGTTGATACAAGTTTTCAATTATGTATTGTATGTATTAGGTTCTATCATTTTGTCTTTGTTCTTCATTCAACTTGTATTAACACCAAAGGTAAGATTTTTTTTTATTATTACTATAATAATACTAAGTCAATCGACATGAAATTTAAATTAGAAGAAGATGTTAGGGCCATACCACCAAAGCAATTGAACGCTTACGGAGTTAAATTCAATTGCTTAAAAATATACACATTTTCAAAAACAGTGTTTTGATGAAAGTGTTGCATACATTTTACCATTAATAAATATGCATTATACGCAAGTTTTCTTAAGCTTTTTTTAAAATGAAAAGTTGTTTTCACTGTTACTTTTTTATTAGTTAAAAACATAAAAAACTTTCTGGAAAAAATGTATCTGAAGCAAAACAAAGGCTTAGGGGTGTCAAGGATTGCACACTCATCCCCAATGAATTTAGGAGAAATAAGAGAAATTTGTCAAAAATCTGTATACCATAACATGTTATTTTTACTTTTTTAATAAAAAAAATTACAAATTAAACTTATACTGTATAATAACTTTAAGGTTTTGTGAATACAGTTTAAGTTACACATTTCACTTATTCTGTGAATTATTTCTCAATTTAATAAAGATGCAAGAAAGAAGCTAAACATTTTTAAAATTGTCTCTTAACAACCTTCGAATTTAATGTTTTTCTTATTGTCTTTGTGTTTATATCGACATACATAGTAATCTGTATGTCTTCCAGTATCTCTAGAAAAGCAAAAACATTAGAATGTGGGGCACTGAACA
This sequence comes from Magicicada septendecula, assembly GCA_034769895.1. Classification (NCBI taxonomy): domain Eukaryota; kingdom Metazoa; phylum Arthropoda; class Insecta; order Hemiptera; family Cicadidae; genus Magicicada; species Magicicada septendecula. The sequence goes on along the minus strand of JAWRYS010000954.1, from coordinate 81,790 downwards.
TGTTTGCTAGAGTTGAATAAAAAAAGTCACATTTATTTGAGACAGGGACTGTCACCCTCAGTGACAAATGGTTGTTTAAGCATACATACTTGTAATCTCAAACGTGAATGTTTATCTGTATTAGTAAAAAGTCTACTTTTTTAGTAAATATAACTCAACAGAACTTAAACAAATAACGCAAAAATATTTATATGCTAAAAGCCATCTGTTTATACCATTCAAGTAGCGTGTACGTGAAACAGTTTCTGTTGTTCATATATTTCATTTTAATTGAAATTTTAATGTTTGCCATCTCATATGAGGTGTATATAGCTTATGTCTGAAGATGGAACGATCGTTCCGAAATGTGTGACAAAGCTACTAGAAAAAGTCACAAGACGCAACTGAATTAAGAGAATATATTAAGTAAATAAAATACTGCCTCATGTGCACCTTATATACAGCCCAAGAGATGGCTCCGTGCGCACCTTGTATAAATCCATATGAACTAGAAGACACTTCTGTGCGCTACGCGGGGTAACCACAGAGCAAAGAAATAATATGTAGAGAAGCAAAGGTGAGCCGACGCATGAAGCCTCATGGCGGCCAGCCAATATGGCGGCTTGCAAGCGCTCACAACCTCAGTTAGGAACAAATTTCCTATTTTTCTGTTTTTTTATAGGAACATTAAAATGAAACGGCATTGGCCTAGTGGATTACAACAAAGAAAATTGAAGAAGGCGAGAGAACGAGAAAACCAGACAATATCTGGTTCCTTGTTGAAGTTCTTAAATCCTTCAGCACCTTGTCAGCTATCAGACAGATCTGAAGCTGAAGAAAGTTTGTCTGGAGAAAAGGACAGGGACAATCAGATTCCGTCAACGTCACTTGCAAATTTGGATGAGAGTTTACATGAATTGGAAACAGTTTCTGGTTCCACATTTAAGGTTTTATCGCCTTTATTACCCTTTGAACTAGAAGATACTCTTGAAGGCCCTGAAGAAAATTTGGCAAAAGGAGAGGTTAATAACGATAATAACCCTTCAACCCAACGTGATAACTTGGTCGACACTTTACATGAACTGGAGTGTGGAGATAGGAAACAACCCGATGAAAAAGAAGAAAAAAGAGGAAGAGGCGGGTAAATTCAGTCTACTCTGAAAGACAGCTTTGTCTTAAAATTGCTAGAATCAGAAAAAAACTATACACATAAATCTGGTTATTCCATAAGTTTCACACCTAAGTCCATACTTAAAGTCGAAGAAAGATCTGATAACGAAGTTAAGTCTGACCAAATATCCATGTTTTCAGATATAGCTGATTGGCCGATTTCTGTACCAGATAAGTTAAAAATGGACTTAATTCAGAGAAAAAGTGAACCTTTCCAAAATAAGGATGGACTGTTCCTGAAAGTAGAAAGGCAAGGAGAAAAGGACAAGGGAAAATGTCATCAACTAACTACGGCATGGTTTTACAAGAACTTGCCGAACGGGGAGAAAGTTCTCAGTTCATGGATGGTATATTCTCCATCAGAAGAGAGTTTGTTTTGTAACTGTTGTAGGCTCTTTTTTACAGACAGTAAAAAGTCTGGGACATCAAAAATTTGTAACTGGATTCCAGTCGTGGTGGAAACTAAGTCCAAAGGTGGTTGATAATGAGGGATCTGAGCAGCACCTCTCTTCTCTTAAAAAGTAGAAAACTGTTAGAGTGTGGTTAATGGCAAAAAGTACTATTGATCATGGTGTCCACCTAACTGTAGAAAAGGAAAAAAAGAAATGGAGGGAATTTGACACCGTCCTCTAGACATTACTTTATTTTTGCCCAAACAAAACCTTTCTTTTCGTGGCCATAGAGAGGATGCTGAGTGTGACAGGAAAGGTAACTTTTTGTAATTGGCAGAACTGTTGTCAAATTACGACCCAGTATTGAAAAAACATTTAGTTCGAATACAACAAAGTAGTTCAGTTGGAAAAACCTCTTACCTTTCCCCTAAAACCCAGAACGTTTTCATTAATATTTTGGGAGACACTGTCAAAGAGAAAATGTTGTCTGATATTAAGAAAGCAAAGTACTTTGGTATTCTTTTTGATTGCATGTCAGATTTATCACATACTGAGCAGATGTGTGAAGTGATTTGATATGTTCATATTGAGTGTGGGAAAGTAGAAGTACGGGAGTCCTTTATGGGGTTTTACTCTCTGACTGGGAAAAAGGCTGATTTCATAATTAGTGAAATTGTGAAGAACATTGAAAAGGATGGTCTTGATATTAAGATGTGCTGAAGCCAAGGGTACGATAATGCATCAACTTGGCAGGAATCCATACAGGGGTTCAGGCAAGGATACAAGAGATGAATCCAAAGGCTTTATTTGTGCCTTGTACAGTACTAACCACTCTTTAAACCTGTGTGGAGTTCATTCATTTGGGAGTGAACCTCTTGTGTAACATTTTTTGGAGCTCTAGAGAGTGTTTACACATTCTTCTCGGGCTCAACTCATCGTTGGGATGAACTAAAGAAACATGTAAAAATTTCTGTTAAGAGGTTGGTAGAAACAAGATGGAGTGCCTACCATGAGGCAGTAAATCCTATAAAGGTAGCATTTACTGAACTAGTGGAAGCAATTGTAGAACTCTCTAGTCCTGAAGAAAACACTGAAACGAGGGGCTCAGCACAGGAGTTATTGAATGCTGTCTGCGACTTTTTATTCGTATGTTTTCTTTCCCTCTGGAGTGATGTACTGGACGAAGTTAATCATACCCAAAAATATTTGCAAATAAAGGGAATAAGCTTTGAAAAATGTGTGATCAAAATACAATATCTGAAAATTTATTTTAATGATAAACGTAATACTGTCGTCGATAACGCCATCACGTTTGCTACTGAGATGTGTAAAAAAATGGACATTCCTGTAGAAAATAGGGGTAGAAGAAAGTTCAAGAAGATGATGTCAGGCAAAAAGTGTAGAGATGTTGGTCTTACAATAAAACAAGAATTGAAAAGAGCTATGTTTGAATGTGTGGATCGATTCCATTCAGAACTCGATAATAGGACCAAACCAATGGAAAAAGTGTCAAAACTGTTCTCTGTTCAGAAACCAAATAACTTAGTCGGTGCTTCAAGCGAAGATCTCCAAGTTCTGTCATCAAATCTTATTGGCACGTCCGGTGAATTCTCCAAAGAAGACATCATCGTTGAAATCGAGCGACTGAGAAGACATTTTCGACCAAAAAGATTGCAAGAAGTGGTCATCGTTAAAATTGGAATGGAATTTTCTGACTCTGTTCCAAACTTGGCTTTAGCCCTAAGACTCTATTTGACAATTTGCGTATTGACTGCTTCATGTGAACGAAGGTTTTCTAAACTTAAGTTGATTAAAAGTTATCTCCGTTCTATGATGAGCTATTCGAGGCTTTCAAATTGGCTATTATTTCAATCAAGCACAAAACAGCTGATAAAATTAATGGTTATTTCAGCGACGATGAGCTGAGATGCTTGAAAGCGCTAATCGGAATAATTTTTCTATAGTGGTGTGCAACAGTGATAATTCTGTTTGTGATTATAACCACTAACACAACTTTCTTAATTAAAATTAATTTTGATGATGTAATTTGTAAATTTGCTGAAATCAAAGTACGAAGACAAAAAATGTAAAGTTTCTAAAATCATAGAGAAATATTGATATGATATATGTATTTACAATGAATTATGTATTAACCAAATCTCAAATTACTGAAGATATTAAAAGTATTTTAAAATTGAAATGTGTATTTTGATTATGAAGATCCTGTTTGTTGTTGTAATTTTACTAATACTGAGCAACAGAGAATTGATCTTGATAATAATTTTAGTATAGTGTGAAGTATAGTTTCAGTATCTGTAAGTGGCATGTGCTAGGAAAGTTTACTATGTAAGAAAATATGGATAGGCTACCACGTCTGTAGTTTCTTTGTATTTCTGTAGTTACTGTATTATTAAATATTGCACTTGCATTGTTGAAATAAAACGTAAATTTGTGTTAAAAATGAAGACATTATGTTCAGTTATTGGCTTACTCAAATCTGAGTACTATTTAAATGATAATATTTGGAGGGGGTGACAAATCTGATCTCCGCACTGGATACCAAATAGCCTAGGTACGCCACTGAGTCTCTCGCTATTTTTTGTCATTGACCAGGTTTCTGAAGCTTATGTCAGTACTGGCGTGATAAGTGTTTTGTAGATTTTCCATTTCGTGCTTCTTGAGATGAAGCTATAGATGTCAGGTGCTTTTTTAATCCATAATATGTTTTATTTGCGAGATATATTCTTTGTATTTCAGTGTTGATGTCGTTAGTGCTGTTTATCTGGGACCCAAGATATATGAACTCTTTTACTGGTTCTATATTTTTTGTCTCTATTTCAAAGTTTTGAAGGGTTGGGTTTAATGGTAGTTTGTTGTCAGTAGGTATATATGAACCTTCAAAATGTGTCATTGTTTTTTCAATCTTCTTTTGTCACTGCTTTTAGTATTTTCAACAGTTAAAGTACAAAAAATAATTTTAATTGTGATTTTAATGGAAGCCTCATTGACAACAACAAAGTAAATATTTAATTGAAAAAATATATTGTTATATTCTTTACATTAAGCACTTACTACTGTGTAGCATTTTTTCAGATTTTTTTATGAAAGTGAAACTTTTGCTTAGTGGCAACGCTGTAAGTAAGCAGTGTTAGCTTGATGGGACTCTTTCCGTGACGGCAATAACAGTAGAATAACTGTTTATGTCTGGGTTTAATTTTTACTGTTAAAGCGTGATACATACATACAGGATTCTCAATGACCCAGAAGTCTCTGTTATAGAAAAAAAACATTCTGTTAGAATTTTATGAAGTACTGATGGTTGAATTCACCCATTATAATTTGTAAACTAAGACTTAAGGAGTTAAACAGTGTCACTAATAAGAGAAATATTTTTAAATTTTATTAATTTTTTAATAAGGTACATAACTATTCTTAGGAATTTTAATTTTTAACCACTTGTAAAAAAAGGTAATTAGAAAAAGGTTGCTTAACGTTAATTTTTTCTTAAAGTACAGAACACAAATGTGTTTAAATCAAATACTTAGCATTTCATTTACCGTGTTTAATCCATTCTAGCAAATTTACCTTCACTTTGTTGAAGATTCTAAACTACAAATGTATTTAGTTTAAACAGAATTGAGAGTGACAGTTTCAACATATTAAATATTTTCAGATGTGCAAATGGAGCAAAATCATACATTTCCTTCTATGTGGTATACTATTTTCTGTAACGTACAAATTAAAAAAAAATAAAACCAAAGATATTTGAAGAACTGTGGAATTTGGCAAGTTTGAGATTTGTTGAGACAATGTTTTCTACTTTTGTTGTTCAAAAGTTACAAATTTTAAACTTCCACATCATGTATTTATACTATTTTAAAGTTGTAATTAAAAGGTGGTGAGTTACTTCCAATGTCTGTTTGCATATATACTCAAAATGGGTAGTGCGCGCGTGCACACTGTTACAACACAAATAAGCCACCCCAATACCAGGGATAAAAAAGATGAATCAACAATATAATAAGTAGTTCATAATATAAAATGTTTAATATAATGAAGATAAAAAGACAATGACATGACAAACGACGACATGACCTAAACCAAGTGAAGAAGAACCAAACCAAATGAAGAAGAAAGTGATTGACCCAACAAAAGGAAACAAAACAAGAAGGGAAGAACCAAACCAAATGAAGAAGAAAGTGATTGAACCAACAAAAGGAAACAAAACAAGAATTGAATGACTCAATGCAACTAAATAAAATAAAACCAAAGGAGAAGGTAGAGAACCAAGATATAAATCAAATACGCTGAAGGTGAAGAAGGAAAAAATGAAAAAGAAACAAACCCAAGATAAAGGGAAATAAATAAAAAGGAAATCAAATGATAAAACACAAACAAGTAATAAAGAATAAAAGCAGGAGAAATGGTACACTCAATGTAATATTGAAAAAGGAACCAATAACTAACCTAAGTAATAAATAAATATTATTATCAATTAAGTAGTAAAGATAAATGATATTTGATGAAACTCAATGAAAGAATGTTAAATGTAAAAGCAAACTAACCCACAAATTAGAGTTAGATGTAATGATGAAAAATAGAGACATAAAATTGTTAATATTATTAATGATATTTGTAATGAAAGAGATAGTACGGTAGTGAGAAAGTAATTATAGGGATTACCCATTTAGAAACACTTAAAACAAAAACATTTAAGAAGTGCAAAAGTGGAAGTGTAAAAACCCCAAAGTAAAGTGATAAAGAAAAAACACTAAATAAATTATAATAAACAGTAGATAATTTAAAAGTGAAGGTGATGAATAAATAAGAATAATGTATTATAAAGAATGTTAGTATTGTGAAAAATAGTGAAGGATAAAAGCATAAACACTTAATAAATCAATAAGAAACACTAAAGGATTAACAGTGAAAAATATTAGTAATTAAGAAAGTTGTTAAGAATAGTATTAAGTGTAAACAATTAATTAAGATGTAATGAACACTGAAACGTGATGATAACAGTATTAATTAAAATAGGAATCACATTGATAAGATTAAACATATCCAATAGTATTTAAAAGGGAGAATCCCATGAAAGAGGAAAAAGATAGTGTTACCGTGGAGTGAAGGTAAAGATTATTTAAAAAATAAGAAGTTAAGACAAATCAATAAACAACCCATGTTACAAGGGATAATTATTTAAGTAAGTTCAAAAAGTGTGATGTTGTTTATCACCCAAAAAATAATATAAAATGAAATGAACTGTAAACAGATATTATCTAATAATTGTTAAATGATTGTTTCAGCAAATTTAAGAATAGAATATGGCTGGAAGAATTAGACAGACCATAGGCCTAGATGTTGTATTTTATGTGATCAAAAATAATAAATAATAGCCACATTGTTATTATTGGCAAATTAAATAAGTATGACTTAGAAAACGAGAAAACCAGTTAGTAAATAATTAGCAATCCATGATGTATAAAATAAGAGCAACATAATAATAATACAAAAACAGCTCCAAAACACATCAACAAATAACACAACCATTTATACTAACGAAAACAAAGCTTATTAGGCTAAAATGAGATGTAATTTGTATGAAATAAGTAAATACCAATAATGGCTACTTAGGCCTAGGAAAGGCCTAACTGTCAAAACAAACAACTACAAATTGTAATAAATTAACAAAGAAATTAGCAAATCCAAGGCGAATAACTAACCAAGGATAATTTGTAAATCATATTAAAAGCAAAATATTAGAATAAGGATTTAAATTAAAAGAGAAATGTAATTAGCAAATATTAAAATAATTGTAAAATTATAAAACATAAAATAACCCAATCTTATGGGATATCAAAATAATCTTTGAAAGGAAATAGAAATAATAGTGATAATAGTTAATACTTAGGAAGGAAGATAGAAGAATAAAAGCAATCAGAAGATATACAAGGATTTTGAAAAGAATTCAAATATGATAACAATGGTTTGTTGTCAATCTAAGCCAATCAGATTTAATTAGTAACTTTGACAACCACCATTAGTTACAAAATTACGGTTGAATATCGTTACTCGTAAAGTGACGCTCTTGCAGAACAGAAGCCAAATTTTGAACGGCCAAATTTTTAATTTAAAATGTCAAAAAAGTAAACAAAATTCCAAACGATGATCCAATAAGAAGCAGACGAACCACCAGAACATTTAACTGATGCCAAGGACCATTTTACCAGGAAATTAAATGAAAATATGACTCCATCCAACATGAAAAGGACGCAAGACATACTTAAGCCCCAAGATTAACGAAAATTGATTACGATTGCAGCCCAATTCAATTTTGACTGACAACTATTTATACCAAGTCATCTGATTCGATAAGTATTCTTGATTTACCCAAATTCCAAAAATAAACTCACTTTGAATATTTCTAAAAGTAATTTGAACTTTCACTATAAACCGAATATGCTCTTTCAAAGATTAATTAAGGAAAACAAAACACTGCAAATTTGTTAACTTAGAATATGACCTGTTGATCGAATACGAACTTTAGAAACACACTTAACTACACCACAGAACAAATTATAACCAAACACTATATTATTTAAGTACATAATATTATAAGGTAATGTACTTTTTATTGTAATCATAGAAAATATTTGCCTTGTAATCAAAAGAACTCCAGATTTTGAACGATACAATTGTTAACTAACAAAACAGCAGCCATGCTGGATTGATTCATCATTACAAAATCGATTCGTCAACCCTAGAGAAAGACGTCTCAAAACTAATGTCGGTGCAAATTTATTAATCAACAAGTATAATATTATTGTCAAACCGAAACATTGCAAATCAACCATTAAAATAACTAGTACAGAGTGGAACCATTGTTTTTATTTCATAGGGAGTGTATCATATAATTTGTGTTTATTAGCGAACTATATTTGACGGCCAGTGCTCACGGTGCGACTCGACAAACTACCTGATCGAGTCAGTAAGTCTCTAACCAAGGCGGGAAGTATTTGAATGCCCCGGCCGTCATCGCTGAGAACTTCTTTATAACATATTATTTAATAATTTTAATTGTTTTCAAAAAACAATTTGGCGCCACCCGGGATTCACAAACCTCTATTTAAGAACAGGTAAGGTTACTACCGCGTTGTACTGGTAATTATAGCATCGCTACGGACTTCGTTAGTGCAAGAATTGATGTAACGACTCCAGTGTGAGGCGAACACACTACACTACTTTACACTTCGTTTTACAGAGACGACCACGGCTATTCGTTACAGATTGGCGTCCATCGCGGGGCTTGAACGAGGCGGACATCACTAATCGTTACAACACACACACACACACACACACACACACACACACACACACACACACACACACACACACACACACACACACACACACACACACACACACACACACACACACACACACACACAACATGGTTGTGTTGCGTTGTAAGTTATTGTAGTTAACTATTTTTCAAATCTCTTAATATGTTTGTAATTAGAAATCATGGTATGGAATGACATTAACAAAGTATTTTCCAATAAAATGTTATGTATAAGGTCTGGAAAATTGATCTGACAATTTTGTAGCAGTTGTGATGTTGGTACTATTGTTAGAGAATAAGTGGGAGTATTGCTGTGCTGTAGTGCAACTCATACTATCTTAGTTGCCAACATGGTATTGTCAGACGAACATTGTGCTTTTGTAATTGAAGTGTATTTTAAGTAATGTTTCAATAACTATCATATTTTGTTGGACTTTGTATAACAATTTTAAAAGATTTCTTTATCTATTATGTTAGGCTTCTCTTTCTATTTGACTTTTCCTCTGATGTTATTGCAACCATAAATAGTGTTCAGTCCAATTGCATGCTATTAAACCCCTCTAGCCTATTGCTTGAATGATCCTTATGTAAGAGCCGGTTTTTTTTTTTTTTTTTAGTTTGTGACCATACCAATATAAACTATGGTTCATTTATATGCTGTTTGTTGACCACCAGTTTGTTGACCTTCCATCCTTTTTCATATTTCCATTCTTTGTTTTTTATTTTTGCAGTAACCTGTCAACATCTCCAGTAATCTAGTTTCACAGATTGGATGCTTTCATTATTCATAAGAGGCCAGTTTATATCCCAAAAATCACTACATTTTCAATTATACACAAATATTCCTCTACTGCCCCTATCTACTTAAAACGTTAAAATTACATCCATTTATGTAGAGTTGAGAGTAGATGTGTAGAAAGACAAACAATTCTGATTGGTTGAAGTTAATAAAGTAGCAGGATCTGTACGAGACCAAGCCACAACTGTAAGTCTTTTATTGCATGAATTAATGAAAAAGTATTTGTGTTTGACAGTTAGTTCACTGAAGTTGCAAAAAAAAAAAAAAAATGGTAGTTGTGTTTACAGTATTATTAAAACTTTTATTTTTTACGTAATGATGCAGTGTGTAGACAGGAAATGAGTAAGCAGTAAGCTTAGGCAGTAACAGCACTATGTTAATATAATTGAAACTGGTCATTTGTTTGGTATTTTTTCACGTGATTACTCTCTGCTCTTGATAAATAGGGTATGAATGTGGTGTGTTACTTATGAAGGTATTGTATGAGGTTGCCGTATTGACTTTAAGACTTTAACATTGAATAGTTCTCTGAAAAGTATACATTTTTGAAACCATTATTGTTATATTATTGCTTGTGAACATGTAAGAACTAAAATAGAATATATATATATTTCCATAAAAAAAATTAATTAGTGTAGATATATAGTGATATTTATTCAGTTCATAAAGGTTTTAGTTTGTGAAAGAAGAGTTTTGAAAATTTTGTATGTTACATCTTCCTCATTACTCATATTCAGATAGTAATCTCTGTAGTCTCTCTCACCACACAAGTATTGTGTACACAAGCTGTTTATATAAGTATTAAATAAGCATTTAAAAGTTTTATGGTTCATAAATATCTCTCATTGTATGTAAAGTATTGGTGTTAAAAAAATGTATAAACATTTTTTTTTTAATTTTAGGTCATCTAGATGTTGTGAGCTATCTTTTGGAAAAGGGAGCAAAACCAGATGAAAAGGCACATTGTGGAGCTACAGCAATGCATTTTGCTGCTGAGTGTGGCCATACAGAGATTGTTGTGGAACTTCTTGACTATGGTGCACAGATGACACCAAATGAAATAGGTAAAACTCCATATGTGGTATATATTTTCTAAAAGTAGATTTTTGCTGTGTGTGTGCGTGTACATTCACACATGCATGCATTTTATACATTTTAATAAAATCTGTGTTCAATTTAAGATGACTCAACTGTGGAAACATACACAGTTTAAACAAAATTGTTTTGGTCTCATAAAATGCAAGTCACAGAGCTTTACATAATATGTGTATACAACTAGGACAAAACTGAAATTGATGGTCATTCATTGGAAAAATCAAATATGGTAATGTGTGTAGTTGTGCTTCACAGGAGAGGTGTGAATGTTAATGGCTGTTGTGTTTGTTATGAAATTCAGCTAATTTTTACCCCATGTCATGGCAGAAGTGAGAACTTCAGTGTCAAGTGGCAAGTAAACTGATTTAAGATGTAAGAGGCTGTTGCTTGATGTGTTTGGAGTAAGAGAGATTTTGCCATAGAAAATTACGATTCAATTAAGAGTGAATGGATAATTAAATGAGACAGTGGCATAGTAATATTTTCATGTATTTTATTATAAGAAATCCATATTTACAATGAACATAAATAGAATCATGCACAAAGATACAAAATTATACTAGTTTGACTTTCAAACATGTACCCAAACATTGTCATTGACAATACTATAAATATTATAATAAAAAGTAGGTGTGACTGATTTTAAATTGTTTTTATGAATTAAACAATTGGAAAGTTGTATACATGTGAGTATATTTTATTTTGTCATTAATAAAATTAATTTTAATATTTATGTTATTCTTGTAATAGTATTTAAACATTTAGAATATGCTCACATTATTTTAAATATTATGCTTTGCTTAAAACAGACATATTTGTAGCAGGGGGGAAATTTTGGGTAGCTATTTGGGGAAAAGAGGTTTGATTGACCTAGCAACACTGGTTTTTTATTTCAGCTATTTCATTATTAATTGAATCAGTTTACTGCTCTCAGAGTGCGAGGCGTATGGGAGTGAGCCACTTCTCAAAAATTGTGTTCTCACTTAAAAAATTTCCTTGAATGAATTAACAAGAGTAGTAAAACAAAATCTAGAACAAATAAATGACTTAAAGACAAATTATTTTGAAACAAACAAGTGTACAAACAATTGAAATGAAATTCAACACAACTCATAAATTGTTTACAGTATTCTAATTTTACTTCCATGTTCCTTAAGGAAATGGAAGTATGCTGATGGCAAAAAAAATCGTGTTCGAGATAATTGCAGATTCTGATTGTACTACACTCAAACATGAACAAACTAATTTTTCGAAAAGTGTCTGTGTGTCTATCTATCTATCTGTCTGTCTGTCTAACTGTAGATATTTTTCTATGGCAAATGATAGCAGCCGCAAATTCAAACAGAATCAAATAATTTTTGCATGCAACTCTGAATTGTAGAGTTCTTAACACCTGTTGTTTTTGGTGAAGATCAGTTAAGAGAAGGGGTAGTTTACCTGCAACGTTTTTTGTTTTAACAAGGGTATTTTCTATAGCAAACGATAACAGCTGCAAATTGAAACAGAATCAAATAATGTTGTGCATACAGCCCTGAATTGTAGAGTTCTCAAGACCTATTGTTTTTGTTGAAGATTGGTTTAGGGAAAGGGGTAGTTTACCTGCAACGTTTTATGTTTCAACATGGGTAATTTTTTCTATGACGAATGATAACTGCCGCACATTCAAACAGAATCAGATAATGTTTTGCATGCATCCCTGAATTGTAGAGGACTCAAGACCTGTTGATTTTGGTGAAGATCAGTTAAGAGAAAGGGGTAGTTTACCAGCAACGCTTTATGTGATAACAAGGTTAATTTTTTTTTTTACGAACGATAACTGCCGTAAATTCAAACATAATCAAATAAGTTTTTGCATACATCCCCAAATTGTAGAGAACTCAAGGCCTGTTGATTTTGGTGAAGACCGGTTAAGGGAAAGGGGTAGTTTACCTGCAACATTTTAATGTTGTAACAAGAGAAAATTCATGACGAACGATAACTGCCGTAAATTCAAACAGAATCAAATAATTTTTTACATATGTGCCTGAGTTGTAGAAGACTCAAGGCCTATTGATTTTGGTGAAGATCGGTTACAGGGAAAGGGCAGTTTACCTGAAACATTTTTTGTTGTAACAAGAGTAAAGTACTTAATTTTGATAAATAAAGTATCCTGATAAGAAGATCTTAATAATCCACTGTACAAACGTAGATGAAATATCTATAAATTAAGAGGCTAGTTGAACGGGGTGGGGGTAATTTTCTATAAATGAAAATTATAGTTGAAGGGGGAGGGGATAAGTTTTATATGTGTACTACGTTATCGGCAACAAAGTAGTAGTTTGTTGTTAAAATTCCTTCCCAGGCTGTTTGGCCATAGTCCAATGTTTTCTGCAGAACCAGACGTTTCTGCAGTGCCGTCGACTGCCATCATCAGTGAAGATTGAGTGCGGTAACGTGTGGTGGTATACGTTTGTGACCACAGTACTGTGGTAAAGGCTGAAACAATAAGTGGAAAGAAGTAGTTTCTATGGAAACATTTCATTTCGTAAATGATTTTAAATATAAATCTTAGAACATGGAAGTCATGTATTGTTCTCCATACCGATATTTTATTATTTATTATAATAAAACTGTTAATTTATACTGAACTGTTGGGGATTTGTGTATGATACTGCATGTCACACTGTACTGACTGTGTGTGCACATAGTGTGATCCAGAACTGTAGATAGGATGAACACACTCAATGCACAGGAAGTACTTTTGAAAAACTAATGTTTTTAATGGACCAATTAGAAATGGTTTTGATGACTGAAATGGTCAGAACACTATTATAAACACATAACAAAATAAACTATTATGAAATTATTTGCAACTACTGGACTTTCAATTATTTTGAAAATATGTAGATTTTAAAAGTATATAGATATAATTATAAAGAGGCAATAACATGAAAATTATAAAAGTTATAAATGTATTGTGTTTGTTCATTTGATTCAGATCCTAAACAAATTTTTCTGTTCTTCAGTGTTATAATGCTATTATATTATTATTACGTATACAATATTCTTTTTATACTGTACTATATTATTATTTATAGATTCAGTGTTCTAAATGTTAGTATGTATTTTTTGTTAGGAATGACGCCCTTATTGGCTGCAGCTGAAAGAACGAGGGCTGAAGTGGTTGAATATTTAATAATGAGGCCGGAAGTAACATTAGAACAGAAAATTGATGCTCTGGAACTACTCGGTGCATCGTATGCTAATGACAAAGACAACTATTGTCTTGAATTAGCATATCAATACCTACATCAAACAATGGAACTGAGGTAAAGTATTTTCTTTTTATTGTCTGATTGATCTGAAGATGTTAATAGCAATTTTAAATAATGATAACTTTTTTTTTTATAAAATAGGTACAAAGACCCAGATAATCCTGTACTAAAGCCAAGTGCAAAGCCTATACCTGCATATGGTGACTGGGTAGAATGCCAGACTGTACAAGAATTAGAAGCTATTTGGAATAATAGTAATGCTTTACACATGGAGTCATTAACCATTAGGTAAGTAGGTAATCTTATTTACAACTTATGTTTACATAATGGCATGTACACACAGTTATGCTAGTTATTTTCTTCTTTAGTACTAACATGTGTATTGTTTGCCAAACTGTTTTTACTTCCATATTCCTTAAGGAATGGAAGTATGGTGATGGCAAAAAAAATCGTGTTCGAGATTATTGCAGATTCTGATTCTACTACACTCAAAACATGAAAAAAAGTCGTTTTCCGAAAAGAGTCTGTGTGTGTCTGTCTGTCTTCTGTAGATTTTTTTTCTATGGCAAACGATAACTGCCGCAAATTCAAACAGAATCAAATAATTTTTTGCATACAGCACTGATTTGCAGAGTACTCGCGACCTATTGTTTTTGGTGAAGATCGGTTGAGGGAAAGGGGTAGTTTACCTGCAACGGTTTTTTTTTAGCAAGGGTAATTTTGTTTGTTTGGCAAACGATAACAGCCGCAAATTCAAACAGAATCAAATAATGTTTCGCATACAGCCCTGAATTGTAGAGTTCTCAAGATCTGCTGATTTTGGTGAAGATCGGTTAAGGGAAAGGGGTAGTTTACCTGTAACGTTTTATGTTTTAACAAGGGTATTTCCTATGGCAAACGATAACAGCCGCAAATTCAAACAGAATCAAAAGATTATTTGCATACAGCCCTAAATTGTAGAGTTCTCAAGACCTATTGTTTTGGTGAAGTTCGGTTGAGGGAAAGGGGTAGTTTACCAGCCACGTTTTTTGTTTTATCAAGGGTATTTTCTATGGCAAACGATAACAGCCGCAAATTCAAACAGAATCAAATACTGTTTTGTATACAGCCCTGATTTGTAGAGTACTCAAGACCTATTGTTTTTGGTGAAGATCGGTTAAGGGAAAGGGGTAGTTTACCTATAACGTTTTATGTTTTAACAAGGGTATTTCATATGGCAAACGATAACAGCCGCAAATTCAAACAGAATCAAAAGATTATTTGCATACAGCCCTAAATTGTAGAGTTCTCAAGACCTACTGTTTTTGGTGAAGATCGGTTGAGGGAAAGGGGTAGTTTACCTGCAACGTTTTTTTAACAAGGGTATTTTCTATGGCAAACGATAACAGCCGCAAATTCAAACGGAATCAAATAATGTTTTGCATACAGCCCTGATTTGTAGAGTACTCAAGACCTATTGTTTTTGGTGAAGATCGGTTAAGGGGAAGGGGTAGTTTACCTGCAACGTTTTTTATCAAGCGTATTTTCTATGGCAAACGATAACAGCCGCAAATTCAAACAGAATCAAATAATTTTTTGCATACGTCCCTGAATTGTAGAGGTCTCAATGACTTTCGATTTTGGTGAAGATCGGTTAAGGGGAAGGGGTAGTTTACCTGCAACCTTTTACGTTTTAACAAGAGTAAAGTACTTGAAAATTTATTTAAACTTTTTGAAACAATGGTAATTGTTAAAAATAAAATAATTTTGTTGCCAGGCAATAAAATTATAATTTTTTCATTTTAATGTAATATAATATTTTTCATTTAATACAGCAATAAAAAGGCAGGTAGGACACAGCCTGGCTGTTTGGCTGAAAATGATTTTAAATATAAATCTTAGAATATGGAAGTCATGTATGGTTCTCCATACCGATATTTTACTTCCATATTCCTTAAGGAATGGAAGTATGGTGATGGCAAAAAAAATCGTGTTCGAGATTATTGCAGATTCTGATTCTACTACACTCAAAACATGAAAAAAAGTCGTTTTCCGAAAAGTGTCTGTGTGTGTGTGTCTGTGTGTCTGTCTGTCTGTGTGTCTGTCTGTAGATTTTTTTTCTATGGCAAACGATAACTGCCGCAAATTCAAACAGAATCAAATAATTTTTGGCATACAGCCCTGATTTGTAGAGTACTCAAGACCTATTTTTTGGTGAAGATCGGTTGAGGGAAAGGGGTAGTTTACCTGCAACGGTTTTTTTTTATCAAGGGAAATTTTTTTTTTGGCAAACGATAACAGCCGCAAATTCAAACAGAATCAAATAATGTTTCGCATACAGCCCTGAATTGTAGAGTTCTCAAGACCTATTGTTTTTGGTGAAGATCGGTTAAGGGAAAGGGGTAGTTTACCTGTAACATTTTATGTTTTAACAAGGGTATTTCCTATGGCAAACGATAACAGCCGCAAATTCAAACAGAATCAAAAGATTATTTGCATACAGCCCTAAATTGTAGAGTTCTCAAGACCTATTGTTTTTGGTGAAGATCGGTTAAGGGAAAGGGGTAGTTTACCTACAACGTTTTTTTAACAAGTGTATTTTCTATGGCAAACGATAACAGCCGCAAGTTCAAACAGAATCAAATAATTTTCTGCATACAGCCCTGATTTCTAGAGTACTCAAGACCTATTGTTTTTGGTGAAGATCGGTTGAGGGGAAGGGGTAGTTTACCTGCAACGTTTTTTTTTCTATGGCAAACGATAACTGCCGCAAATTCAAACAGAATCAAATAATGTTTTGCATACATCCCTGAATTGTAGAGATCTCAAGGACTTTCGATTTTGGTGAAGATCGGTTAAGGGAAAGGGGTAGTTTACCTGCAACCTTTTACGTTTTAACAAGAGTAAAGTACTTGAAAATTTATTTAAACTTTTTGAAACAATGGTAATTGTTTAAAATAAAATAATTTTGTTGCCAGGTAACTAAAATAAAGTCATTTTGATTATAAAATATAAATATTTACAACAAGAAAAGAATTTTCAGTTTTCAAAATTTAAATATATTTTTATAAAACAATGGGTTCTTCATTGAGGTGGGGACCATGTCACTCACTCCATCTCAAGCCTCTCCCATTTTGCAGAAAAAGAGGACCCTGTCAAGGCTGATACTTTGACGACAGTGACAGGGCTTTCCACCAAATTCAGCAGAGTGACAGGTAGGCCCAACTCTGATTGGCTCCTCAGATTTCCCCAGCGTTAGTGTAGGTTCTATGAAAATATTTTATTTCAAAAATGATTTTAAATATAAATCTAAGATATGTTTTATAAATCTCATGTTGTATGTTTTAACATGGGTAATTTTTTATATGACGAACCATAACTGCCGTAAATTCAAACAGAATCAAATAATTTTTTACATATGTGCCTGAGCTATAGAGAACTCAATGTCTGTTGATTTTGGTGAAGATCGGTTACGGGGAAAGGGCAGTTTACCTGAAACATTTTTTGTTGTAACATGAGTAAAGTACTTAATTTTGATAAAGTATCCTGATAAGATCTTAATAATCCACTGTAGAAACATAGATGAAATATCTATAAATGTAGAGGCTAGTTGAACGGGCTGGGGGTAATTTTCTATAAATCAAAATTATAGTTGAAGGGGGAGGGGATAATTTTTTTTTATATGTGTACTACGTTATTGGCAACAAAGAAGTATTTTTTTGTTAAAATTCCTTCCCTGGCTGTTTGGCTGAAAATGATTTTAAATATAAATCTTAGAATATGGAAGTCATGTATGGTTCTCCATACCGATATTTTGATGTTATTATCAGTTTTCTGAATGTGACATTTCATAAATTTTTGAAATCTCGCAGTTTATTTCATACACAATGTCACAGTTTCATTTTGTAAGTTTATTTCATAAACTTACGAAATTTATGGAGGTGTAGTGATGGAAACTTACTTACATCGACCATAAATTGTTTCCTTTTTACTTCCATATTCCTTAAGGAATGGAAGTATGGTGATGGCAAAAAAAATCGTGTTCGAGATTATTGCAGATTCTGATTCTACTACACTCAAAACATGAAAAAAAGTCGTTTTCCGAAAAGTGTCTGTGTGTGTCTGTCTGTAGATTTTTTTTCTATGGCAAACGATAACTGCCGCAAATTCAAACAGAATCAAATAATTTTTTGCATACAGCCCTGATTTGTAGAGTACTCAAGACCTATTGTTTTTGGTGAAGATCGGTTGAAGGAAAGGGGTAGTTTACCTGCAACGGTTTTTTTTTATCAAGGGAAATTTTTTTTTGTGGCAAACGATAACAGCCGCAAATTCAAACAGAATCAAATAATGTTTCGCATACAGCCCTGAATTGTAGAGTTCTCAAGACCTATTGTTTTTGGTGAAGATCGGTTAAGGGAAAGGGGTAGTTTACCTGTAACGTTTTGTTTTAACAAGGGTATTTCCTATGGCAAACGATAACAGCCGCAAATTCAAACAGAATCAAAAGATTATTTGCATACAGCCCTAAATTGTAGAGTTCTCAAGACCTATTGTTTTTGGTGAAGATCGGTTAAGGGAAAGGGGTAGTTTACCTACAACGTTTTTTTAACAAGTGTATTTTCTATGGCAAACGATAACAGCCGCAAGTTCAAACAGAATCAAATAATTTTCTGCATACAGCCCTGATTTCTAGAGTACTCAAGACCTATTGTTTTTGGTGAAGATCGGTTGAGGGGAAGGGGTAGTTTACCTGCAACGTTTTTTTTTCTATGGCAAACGATAACTGCCGCAAATTCAAACAGAATCAAATAATGTTTTGCATACATCCCTGAATTGTAGAGATCTCAAGGACTTTCGATTTTGGTGAAGATCGGTTAAGGGAAAGGGGTAGTTTACCTGCAACCTTTTACGTTTTAACAAGAGTAAAGTACTTGAAAATTTATTTAAACTTTTTGAAACAATGGTAATTGTTTAAAATAAAATAATTTTGTTGCCAGGTAACAAAAATAAAGTCATTTTGATTATAAAATATAAATATTTACAACAAGAAAAGAATTTTCAGTTTTCAAAATTTAAATATATTTTTATAAAACAATGGGTTCTTCATTGAGGTGGGGACCATGTCACTCACTCCATCTCAAGCCTCTCCCATTTTGCAGAAAAAGAGGACCCTGTCAAGGCTGATACTTTGACGACAGTGACAGGGCTTTCCACCAAATTCAGCAGAGTGACAGGTAGGCCCAACTCTGATTGGCTCCTCAGATTTCCCCAGCGTTAGTAGGTTCTATGAAAATATTTTATTTCAAAAATGATTTTAAATATAAATCTTAGATATGTTTTATAAATCTCATGTTGTATGTTTTAACATGGGTAATTTTTTATATGATGAACCATAACTGCCGTAAATTCAAACAGAATCAAATAATTTTTTACATATGTGCCTGAGCTATAGAGAACTCAATGTCTGTTGATTTTGGTGAAGATCGGTTACGGGGAAAGGGCAGTTTACCTGAAACATTTTTTGTTGTAACATGAGTAAAGTACTTAATTTTGATAAAGTATCCTGATAAGATCTTAATAATCCACTGTAGAAACATAGATGAAATATCTATAAATGTAGAGGCTAGTTGAACGGGCTGGGGGTAATTTTCTATAAATCAAAATTATAGTTGAAGGGGGAGGGGATAATTTTTTTTTATATGTGTACTACGTTATTGGCAACAAAGAAGTATTTTTTTGTTAAAATTCCTTCCCTGGCTGTTTGGCTGAAAATGATTTTAAATATAAATCTTAGAATATGGAAGTCATGTATGGTTCTCCATACCGATATTTTGATGTTATTATCAGTTTTCTGAATGTGACATTTCATAAATTTTTGAAATCTCGCAGTTTATTTCATACACAATGTCACAGTTTCATTTTGTAAGTTTATTTCATAAACTTACGAAATTTATGGAGGTGTAGTGATGGAAACTTACTTACATCGACCATAAATTGTTTCCTTTTTACTTCCATATTCCTTAAGGAATGGAAGTATGGTGATGGCAAAAAAAATCGTGTTCGAGATTATTGCAGATTCTGATTCTACTACACTCAAAACATGAAAAAAAGTCGTTTTCCGAAAAGTGTCTGTGTGTGTGTCTGTCTGTAGATTTTTTTTCTATGGCAAACGATAACTGCCGCAAATTCAAACAGAATCAAATAATTTTTTGCATACAGCCCTGATTTGTAGAGTACTCAAGACCTATTGTTTTTGGTGAAGATCGGTTGAAGGAAAGGGGTAGTTTACCTGCAACGGTTTTTTTTTATCAAGGGAAATTTTTTTTTGTGGCAAACGATAACAGCCGCAAATTCAAACAGAATCAAATAATGTTTCGCATACAGCCCTGAATTGTAGAGTTCTCAAGACCTATTGTTTTTGGTGAAGATCGGTTAAGGGAAAGGGGTAGTTTACCTGTAACGTTTTGTTTTAACAAGGGTATTTCCTATGGCAAACGATAACAGCCGCAAATTCAAACAGAATCAAAAGATTATTTGCATACAGCCCTAAATTGTAGAGTTCTCAAGACCTATTGTTTTTGGTGAAGATCGGTTAAGGGAAAGGGGTAGTTTACCTACAACTTTTTTTAACAAGTGTATTTTCTATGGCAAACGATAACAGCCGCAAGTTCAAACAGAATCAAATAATTTTCTGCATACAGCCCTGATTTCTAGAGTACTCAAGACCTATTGTTTTTGGTGAAGATCGGTTGAGGGGAAGGGGTAGTTTACCTGCAACGTTTTTTTTTCTATGGCAAACGATAACTGCCGCAAATTCAAACAGAATCAAATAATGTTTTGCATACATCCCTGAATTGTAGAGATCTCAAGGACTTTCGATTTTGGTGAAGATCGGTTAAGGGAAAGGGGTAGTTTACCTGCAACCTTTTACGTTTTAACAAGAGTAAAGTACTTGAAAATTTATTTAAACTTTTTGAAACAATGGTAATTGTTTAAAATAAAATAATTTTGTTGCCAGGTAACAAAAATAAAGTCATTTTGATTATAAAATATAAATATTTACAACAAGAAAAGAATTTTCAGTTTTCAAAATTTAAATATATTTTTATAAAACAATGGGTTCTTCATTGAGGTGGGGACCATGTCACTCACTCCATCTCAAGCCTCTCCCATTTTGCAGAAAAAGAGGACCCTGTCAAGGCTGATACTTTGACGACAGTGACAGGGCTTTCCACCAAATTCAGCAGAGTGACAGGTAGGCCCAACTCTGATTGGCTCCTCAGATTTCCCCAGCGTTAGTAGGTTCTATGAAAATATTTTATTTCAAAAATGATTTTAAATATAAATCTTAGATATGTTTTATAAATCTCATGTTGTATGTTTTAACATGGGTAATTTTTTATATGATGAACCATAACTGCCGTAAATTCAAACAGAATCAAATAATTTTTTACATATGTGCCTGAGCTATAGAGAACTCAATGTCTGTTGATTTTGGTGAAGATCGGTTACGGGGAAAGGGCAGTTTACCTGAAACATTTTTTGTTGTAACATGAGTAAAGTACTTAATTTTGATAAAGTATCCTGATAAGATCTTAATAATCCACTGTAGAAACATAGATGAAATATCTATAAATGTAGAGGCTAGTTGAACGGGCTGGGGGTAATTTTCTATAAATCAAAATTATAGTTGAAGGGGGAGGGGATAATTTTTTGTTATATGTGTACTACGTTATTGGCAACAAAGAAGTATTTTTTTGTTAAAATTCCTTCCCTGGCTGTTTGGCTGAAAATGATTTTAAATATAAATCTTAGAATATGGAAGTCATGTATGGTTCTCCATACCGATATTTTTATTGCTATGGCAATTCATGATAAACAGAAGTTTTTCCATATATTTTCTGTAGATGTCACTGTGTAATCTGATATGTCTCCTAATTGCTCATATTTTTCTTTTTTCCTGAAGTGAGAGGTTAGTTTTATAACATGCCATAGATTTGATTGAGAAATGAATTTCCTAATATAAAAACGATTTGCATACACTTTTCTGATGTAGAACACCAATATGTTAGATAGAAATTAAAAAATTTTACCTTTGCCTTATCCAACTTTCACTTGTCAGCTTCAATCAGGGGCTAGGAGTATGTCAGTTCCATTATTGGAGTTAGTGCTGTTGTTTGAATTTGTTGACAGATTGTGTGTGTGTGTGTGTGTGCGTGCGTGTGTGTGTGTGTGTGTGTGTGTGTGTGTGTGTGTGTGTGTGTGTGTGTGTGTGTGTGTGTGTGTGTGTGTGTGTGTGTGTGTGTGTGTGTGTGTGTGTGTGTGTGTGTGTGTTTTATATGTAAAGAGTATAAGTTATTTAAATTGTATTTGTTCATTTTGAATTTTGGCCATATGTTTTGTGTTGTTTGTATATTGCTAATTGTTCAAGTGTATCTAGCTTTCAATCATCTGTGTTCATGTGTAGGATTTCCATGTTGTTTTTGATGTTTATACATGTGTTATCTGTGTAACTCTTTACAGAAAATGTGGCCATAAATTCTAATTTCAAAATTTACTTGTATAGTTATATAGTGGAGAACAGATTTCTGTTTGTATCTTTCATGCTGTATCTCAAAACAACTGTAACACTTTTGATGTCACGGCTGTCCATGGTCGGTAGCAGGCCACATCTAGAAATCCAGAGTATTTTGGTCCCCTTGGTGGGAGCTCTACAATAAACTTGGGACACGGCACAGTAGCAGGTTACAGGCTTGCCCAGTGCTCCGAAACCCTTGGTCATCCATGGGCTGTCATATGTGACTTATATACAAAATCCACTGGTGGCTATATTTGGCTGAAAAGCACTTGTACAATTCCTTCAATATTACCTGTAATGTCGTTGTCTCTGTCAGCTAACAAAAGAAGTTTTTTGTCGAATACAGTCGATGTTAACAACTGGTATCATTCTGCATTGTTTGGTGTTCAAATTTATAGGTCACATAATTTGATGTGCACCACACAGTGGCAAAAGATGTTAAACAATAAATATAGATAACATTTTTTTTTTGACAGTATAAATTAAGTTTTGTAGTTATAAAATATTACTTATTTGTTTCTTTTAAGTAACAGTAAGTAATTATATTATTTATTATTGATATGTGTATTTGTTTCATACAGTTTCAAAGAAGAAGCTCTGTTTGTTATTTTGATGCTTAAATCATTAACATCAGCAAGGAAATAGAAGAATTACTTAAAAAAGTCTTTGATAAGTCTTGTAATAAGCCAGCACTGAAAGTGTTAGTATGATGCAACAGTGACCTGGTAATTGAAAATGTGTTAGTACTTTTTTTTTAGCTGTAAAAATAGTTTAAAATCAAATTAAATTTCCTGTCATATTGGATCATTCTTTTTCTTCATTGCCATTACAATTATATCATATCTGTCCTTGCCTTTCTGTTGTTTGAATTCGTAACCAAATTTTCTCACACGGCAGGAAGTTGCCCGTTCCACAAATTCACTTGAAGGCCATATGTTTAAATTTTAGGATTTACATCCCATAGCTTGATGGTTGATAATTCCCATAAAAAAGAGAAGTGGAAAGGAACTGTAGAATTTAATGTTGTGGGAAATTTTAAATGTCAGTGATATGTGAGTTACAGAATTGTAACCATAATTCTTTAGTTTAATAATTTGTTTTGGATAATAAGTGAAATTAAATGTCTAGAGTAGCCTACTTCAAATGAAAACTACTTCATATACATTTAGTACACAAACACACACTTAAGTAAAATATTTAAAAAATAGAATGTACGAGTACATAAATTGTATGTGATTTATATAAATTTTATGTTTTGTAATGTTACTATTGAATTTTAGTTTTTGATGTGTTTCAGTATCTTTACAAAGTACTGTCTGTTAAGTACTGCATTAGTCTGAACTCCAAGTCTCTGAGAGGAACGCGGGCAGAGAGAGAGCGTAGACACACGGACGTGCAGTTGCGTTAAAAAATCAGCGATTACTGAGAAATCCCAATTCACATGCATCATGAAAATTCACTCAATGATCACTTTCCTCTCATTGAGCATTAAGCCAGATAACTGTGACGCTATGTGTTGTACAAGAATTGGCACTGTTAAATATTATTAGTATTAAAATCTAATTTTAATTTCACATAGATTATCATTTCGAAATGTAATAGATGACTTACATTTTAAAGAGGGCGAGCTAACCCCTATCTATTTCATTTATAATTTTTCAATTATGTTACTAATTATTTCGCGACCTGCACTATGAACAATGAAACTTTTTTTCTTTGTTTTGATGATCCTTGAAGAGACATTGTGAACAGACAGTTACAAATAAACATAACAGTATAATTCACTCACTAAACAGAAAGTAACTAAAAGTACATTAATCCTACACGATAGTTCACAAATTCGTATTTTTAATGTTACTATAACATAATTACTTAAAAAGGACTAAGTTGTAAACACAATGCCAATATTATGTACTTTTTAAATGCACTTACTACCGTAACAGTAAAAAGCGGACAGTAATAATATTACAAACTGGTAGTCTGCCTTTGTGATGGATGCCACTTTGCAACTGCGAACAGGGCTGATGAATCATTGGCCCTGACAAACAATCAATACCAACACAGACACACACACAACACAATCATGCATACTTTATCCCCTCCATCAGAGACTTGGAGTTCAGTCTAATGTGTGTGTGTGTGTGTGTGTGTGTGTGATTTTAACTTAAAATAGGGATTGCTGTTGTTAAAAAGTAAAAACTATTTTGGTGTCTTTTGTATCCTTGTATATTCATTAATAAATATTATTTAAACTGTTGACAGTATGTATGGCATTAAACCAGGACGTCATTAATCATTTATACTGGCAATATTGTTAGATAAGGTATTATTATGAAAAAATTTAATATTTATCGTGTACTGCAGGGAAAGGATACTTGGTCCATATAATCCAGAGGTTCCACATTCTGTGATATTTAGAGGTGCAGTGTTTGCAGATCATGCTCGCTTTGATAGATGCATTCAACTGTGGCTCCATGCATTGTATCTGTCACAGCTTAATAAAGTTTCCGTAGTTAAAGACTTACTTAGGTTTGCACAGGTAACAATTACTTTTTTCTATTAATATATAGAGGAAATTATAAAATTTTTGTGATGCACTAGTTATATAAAAGTGTTATACACTAGTTAAAACAAAGAGTTGTTTAGTGATATACATCCAGGAGTAGTCCATTAAAATATTTAGTTTAAAAGTTCCTTGCATATTAGAACCAGTTATTTTATCTTCATATCAATAACTAATTAAGTGCATTGTAGATGCATACAGTTTAAATCTTGTTATAAACATCAGTGATATATTGGTTGCTCACAGTCATCACCCTTTGCATTTACAAAAACTTCTATTCTCACTTTTTGTGATTTATAATTTGTTGTTATGTTGATTATTGGGCAAGTAAATTCAGCTCTTTGAGTAGGTAGTTGTTTAACAGAGAAGAAGTGTGTGTGAGCACACACGCACATACACACATACACACACACATGTGCGTGTATGCACAAATGGGACAGACAACTGACTTGGAATAGATTATGGCATAATAGACTTTTGTTTTGACAGCTGCTTGTTCATTTACGTCATTTGGAATGTGGTTCAATTCAGAAGACATATATTAGCAAACATCACTCACATGGTTATAAAAAGGAAAAAAAAATGCTCCTTAACAGTTATTGTGTATAACATCTTTGACTATTTCAGAACCTTTACGTTGTTTAGAGATATTTCTGTTTTTCCATAACTGGTGACTGTGTATAAGTATTGTTTTCATTTCATTACCTGTACTAATTTATTATGCTGAAAGTGAATTTTCTGTGTTATTGAAATCCAGGAAATATTTTATGTTTGTGGAAACCTTTGATTTTTTTAAATGACAGTGTTAAATATATTATTCATTTGAGCCAATGACTTCTGGTATGGTTTTGAGGTGTATTAGAGTAATGTTTTAATGATGGTATAAATAAGAATATTTTTTTTTTTATTTACCAAATTTAATCGCCAAGTTTATACGTATATTTGTGCATGTGTGTGTGTGTGTGTGTGTGTGTGTGTGTGTGTGTGTGTGTGTGTGTGTGTGTGTGTGTGTGTGTGTGTGTGTGTGAAATTTTTAGTTAACTGTAACAGTTTGGAAATCAGTTGCTGAAATAAATGTTTTGTAAGAAATGTAAATTATTGAAGGTTTGTCAAGCATAATTGAAGATATTTTTTTAATTTTCAATGCACATTCTTATTGTTAACATGCAGCTGTGTTATAGACTTATATTTTTTGCAGCAACATTGATGTTTGCTCTGTTGTAGGTATTTTCACAGATGATACATGTAGGAGTCGAATTAACATTTTCCCATGTTGAAAGTGTGTTAGCAGCTGCAGTTTTAGAATTGGAAAGGAATAAAGAGAAACTTGCAAATCCTGGACCCAAAGATGATGTAGTACAAATTAAGGTATTGACTGTTGTAATACAATATTTATATTTACATCAATTGTCTTATTGTTTGACACACTTATTACATACAAGTCGGAAATGACTGTTAATAATCTTTTATGTTTAGTGAAAAAATTAGCTGTTCTTAAATTAACCTTTTCCAAGAATTGGCATGACAAAGTTCGGTTAAAGAATGGTGTTTGGGGAAAACTGGCAATAATTGGTATGGTCTTGATTTTGTCATGTATGAGAATAGAAATGTATGTAAGAATACCAATGATTCTCACAAGGGCTTATACTACGCTACTACACTACACTTTTAAAAAATGTGTTGAACTATTTTGTTTCGTTTACTCAATTCTGTCATTTGTTTATTAAAATATTCATCCAATAAAAGCTGCCTATTTGTTCCATTTTCTAGTAAATCATTCTCTTTCCAAAGTAGACTGGACTTCATATACTAAATCATCCATGTTATTGTTTCCCATATTACAACCTAATTGTTTCAATTTTCAGTCTGTTCACGAAATTTGTAAATTTATTCAACAGAACAGTAGGAATTACTTCATCTTCCTCCCCACGAAGTTTCTTTGACTTCTTTTAAAGTAGAAGTATTGATGTGCTTGTTTATTCACTTTCCCCAGTCACCATCATCTGTAGACTTTTCGCCTGTTTTAAATATTGTATTAATGTCAGTTCCTACTTTTTGAGTTAACTCTGCGAGTTCTGTTTCCATTTGGTTTGTATGCTTTCTGACCTTGAACCTTCTGCAACCAACAATGTGCAGTAGGAAACACTTTTTCCTGTTTTCTCATCTGCAGTGTCCACACTGTCTTTGTGTACTTCTCCATTGCATTTCTAAAAAAATTCTTAATAAGTTCGTTTACATTTTCTACTGAATGAACAAGTATACTTAGAAGAGTTATTATATAATGGCAGTAGTGGAGTTTAAGTGACTGGCTTATTCCCAAATTGAAAGGGTATCATTTACAGATTGTATTAATGAGTATAAACAATAACCGACTTTAAAACATCTTGGGGTAACATAGTGCATTGTCGAAGTGAGCAACTTTTGTTTTCATGTTCAATTTAAATTTTCAATCTGCTTAGTAAAAAGTGAATTTGTCACCCAGGATTTTGTGATTTGAGTATCAGCACACATTTAACTATTGATTTTAAATATATTCACACATATTATGTGAAAAATATTTTGGATATATGGATTTGTATATTATTAGTGATGGTTCTATTTTTATTTTGCCTATATTTGTGACTGACATGTCATACTGGAATCACTTTTTTTAGATTTGTTACGATATTGTGTGAGAGTGTTTGAATGTCAGCAACTTTATAGACAGTGCCAAAAAAGTTTTGTTTCATCATGTTTTGTATATCCTTAAAATCATAATTTTTGTATTAACGACTGCAACTGATGGTACTCTACTACCGTTGATGGTTCTCATTGAAGGATTCACTTTTACCATTGCTTTTTTTTTAACAATGTTGGTGTCATACTGAAGTTGGAATTGCTACACAGAATATCCCAACTTCAAGTTGCTGTGTACAACTTGTCAGATGTTTTTTTTTTTTACAACTTGATTGACAGTTTTCTTGCATTTGCAATCTGAAACCAAATCCAAGTTGAATTGTATAATTCTTTCTATGGCTGAATGGTTTCCTCTTTTTGTATATTTGTTACAATGTTTGAAACACTGTTGTTTTTATTCCCTTATGTTTAAAATTTTTTAAACTTTTTGAAGTTTTTACTTCAACTGTGTCGGGTTTTAAAATAACTTCATTTCCTGCTAAGCCTTTTGTGTGGATCACAAGGGGCATCTTCAATAACTTTTAAATGTATTTCTAAATTCAATTTCTTTAAAGACTTGATTTTGCTTAACTTCTACCCTTCACACACACACACACACACACACACACACACACACACACACACACACACACACACACACACACACACACACACACACACACACACACACACACACACACACACACACACACACACACACACACACACACACACACACACACACACACACACACACACACACACACACACACACACACACAATTGTTTGAAGTGAGCATAAAAACAGAACTGACGATTATTTTGGCACAATGTAAATATTGGCTGTATTAAATGTCAGTTGTAGGAAGAAATAATATCGTCATTCAACTTACGAATGATGTTAACTAATACTTTCCAACTGTACTTCTACTACAGCTCTCATATATAAGTTCATTAACAATATGATAATGTTGACTAGGTTATTTTGTGTGATAAACTACACCAAATGCAAAAGGATAGTCATTAAAACAAATCTATATCAACAAACATACAGAAATATTAACAAACTATAGTAAGGTCTCTTGCTTGCTTGTTAAACGTGACGCATGAGTAGTTGTATTACAGACTAATAACTCACTTACCGAATTCTGAAATTTACTTTCTCACAAGTTGTTACCTTCACAGGTGATTGTTTAAATTATATAGGTGGTCTTCTTGAGAGATTTGTGTTCTCTATAAATGAACGATTTGTCTCTGTCTTCTGTCCTTTGGCAGACCTCGTTGGTTTAGATGAGGTTTGTTTTTGTTTGACAAAGGTTGGCTAGTTTTTTTTATATAACTATGTAAACACAGATAAACTACAGTTATGATTATAGATTATGAATAGTTTTTATGAGTTTTGGTCAATGAATATATACCATTTTTAATACATTTGTGTTGATGTTTTAACAATTTTTGGTATCATTATTACAAACTGTGTAGAGACGTACAGAAATAATTAATATATATAAACAGACTAATTGTTTGTGTGAATGTATGTGTACTTGTTATATAAAGAATAATAATTCTAGTTCTTAAGCTTTCACGTTGTTGAAATTATTATTATCAACCGGGCTATTAGGCCATGGTCCACAGTTGTCTTTATTGACAAACATTTCCACCCCCACCGTCGGAGGCCATCATCACTGTCTAGATTGATACGGTGTCCACCAATTCACCTCAGAAATGAGGTAGAGCCTATGTGTTTTGCCTGACAAGGCCCATTTTTATAAATTTGTACCAGCTTGATCTAAGCTGGAAAGCAACATCAACCAATTAGCGTCAAGTGGTATCTGATTGGCTTGGGAGCACAAATAACACTTAGACCGTGCTAATCTAGACACTGATGATGGCCTCCGATGGTGGGGCTGAAACATTTGTCAATAACGACAACTGTGGACCATGGCCTAACAGCCTGGTTGATAATAATTTCAACAATAATAATTACTGTTGTACGCATTGTTATTCTTATATTAATAAGGTTTAAATATAATATTACAAAAACTTTATTAATTTATTATTACAATTTAATATATTGATATATAAAAATCGTTTAATCATAGTTATATAAATAATATTAGATATGAATGTATATGTAAATTAATACAGAGAGCAAACATGTATGTATGGCCTGAATACATGCATATTGAGATGCATATGTAACAATGCATATATATATATATATATATATATATTATAACAAATTTAATATAATGTAAATTTGTGGAGCCCCACGATCTTTGGGAGCCAAATGTAACATGTTATATATTCTGTGCAATTTAATTGGTACATTAATTGAACTCATACACTTTATATAACATTACTAACAACTTGTATGTGTATTTGGGGTTCAGGTGTAAATATAATAAGAGTATTTTTATTATCAGTATTTAAAACTCATATTTATTATATTATTTATCATTTAAAATTATTCATAAACATCATTAGTTTGTCGTTCACGATATTGCTCATTATTTAATGTTTATATCTTACGATATGCAACATTACACATATTTAAAAAAAATTCTTATATCTAAACATGTTAATCTTATATCTAAACATGTTAAATAATTTTTATTAATTTATTATAACATTAAAATATTCTTATATTGAAATAATTTGTCTTATCTCAGAGCTGACCTCTACTCGCTCAGTCTATACCAATGTTTTGACTTCAATTTAACTTTATATTAATTTCTTGTAGACTGGCTTTTGTTTTAATATTCAACTTTAAATTAATCTTTCTATACTTCAAATATCTAATCACTTTACTATTTATTTTGATCATAAACTCTACTCTCTTTACTTTAAATTCTCTTTCATTTATTATTGCTTCTATATTTATTATGCGATCGCTTGTTCTTACTGTGACGATTTCATTAATAAAAATATGTTAATTAATTAAGTTGATAATATATAAGCGAAGAAATTTTAAATTCTTAATAAAATCTCACATTGTAAACTAAATCTTATGGCAATCATTTAATAATAATAATATTTAATATAAGTCTAATAATAAAATTAAAAGGGAATGGAATTGTACAGAAAGGGTAAAGCTTATTAATTTATCCTGCATAAACAAGAACTGACCAGAATTAACTTGTTTTCTGACCCCTAAATAAACTAAGTATTATTGTAAATTTGTTATTATTTAAATAATTAATTAAGACCATTGTTACGTACTTTGATAACTTCTGCAACTAAGAATATCACGATTTAATTATTTAATCAACCGTAGTCCTTTAATTAAAATTAGAAACACGGAACTACTTTTATGTTGCCTAGTAATTGTCTTGAGATTACTACGCTCCCCTTAACTATTTTCTACCACTTGTAATGGAGCGCTCACGCCGTAAGCAGCATAAAGCGTTGTTTCGCTATGTGTATATATAAAAATGTGAAAGGGTTGATACTATGACTATTTAAATAAGTAGATTTGTGTGGTGATGACATCTCTCTATATTATAAAATAACGGACTATGTAAATAATACAGTATTACAACCAAGAAGGTGATAGTAAACTAATCTATCATCATGTGAAGTGTATAACAGTGAAACAAACTTTCTATCTATGTATTCTAACTACAAGAATTATTAAGAGTAACTACAGTCGCCGGAGATGAATGTACCACACCAGGAATGATTTCACATACTTCTAGAACTTCACCATCACAGTATGATAAGGTAACGACTGAACTTCAAGAAACATCAGGAGGACCGAAGAACTAATTCTGCAGCAACTTCAGGAAAAACACAGGTGACATGGAGGCTTGTCTTCCATGGTTAAGAGTTACAAAATTATAAACCCCAGAAGACAATTTAAATTATCACATTAAAGACTTTAAAACTTATGTTTAAATGTAATAACATTATAGACTTTAGAAACCTGACATTTTAGGTAACATGTAGTATAAAATCTAATAACGCTAGTTATAGCAAAAAAGGTAAAGTTTAAACTAAAAAGTTTTGTTGTTTTAGAAGATTAATAAAAAACCATTCTTCAAATGGTTAGAGTTTCAATATTGTACATGGCAAGGTGACCATAATTCATTTAATATATTTAATCCCGGATCCGTGGAATTAATCAATAAGATGTACATCATGTTTTGAGGCCCCTTTGTAAGGTAGTAATTTATATATTTAATCATATAGTAAACTATATTGTTTGAGAACTTTTAATAGAGAACTTAATCACCAAATGTAATAAAGAGATGTCATCTAAGTACCGAGTAAACTGAGTGCATAAATCAACAGTCTCCCCTTCCTAATATCCTGCTCTATAAATTGTTTATTTGTTGTGATTATTTTCTGTGCTTCACAACGAAGGCAGCCGGTATAATTGGCACATCCAATTATTACTGGTTCCCTACGTTATAACTCAAGAGGAGAGGTTATAATTTGCGCCACTCTGCTATGCTGCTCTATTTTGTTATTTTGCTATTCTGCTGCTAGTTGCTTATTTTGCTAATTTGCTATTTTGCGTAAGAGAAAAGAAAGAAGTAATTGCATCCCGAAATCCCACGCACAAAAGCTGTTGATCTATACACTCAGGTATTTCAATATGTGTCAGAGTTTTAATAAGATAAAAATAATAATTAATATTATAGTAATATAGTATAAATAACTTTATTAGTAAATATAATATGTGTAACGTAATATTAGCATATCATCCCATGTAAACAAACCAAGTCGGTACTTGTTAAAAGTCCCATTCATAAACGTGCCACATTCTCGACAATCTCGGACGTGTAGTTTCCTGCCGCAGTTTGTTTAAAATGGTCATTGTTTAGTTGAGTTAACAATAAGTCACCCTCCTTGTGTGGTCTATTGTTATAAGAAGCGTGTCTGTTCGTGTGTTAGTAACCGAAGGGGGAATCTTTTGTCGTATGCATATTCATGCATGTGTGAAATTTCTCTCTCTCTCTCAAAGTAAAACGATAAAGGTTGTCATAACATTTTAAGTGTTATTTGTAAAAAAGAAAAAGGAGTAAGAACACGATTGATTTATAGTTTTATATTTTTGTGTAAAAAAAAAAGGAAGCGTTGTATAACAATTAATGCAAATAGTAGAATAATTAGTTATAGCCGCTCACGTTACAAAAAATGGCAGAATTTAATCCTGATCTGTTATTAAAAGATGAGCTATGCTACGAGGCACTTTTACGAGGCCTAAAACACGTAAATGTAACCGTGTCGGAGTTACGAAAATCATTACGCCAAACCGGATCAGATACACCCTCGCAGTTAGATAAATTGCGTGAACTCGATTATGACGGAGAACGAGAAACCTGTTATGCGAAATATAGGGAATTGATAGTATTATCTCAGAACCTTGAGGACAAGAAACCACCTACGGAATTTTTGCGCGTTACGCAACGTATAGAACATTTAACCCGCCGGTTAAATAATTTATTAAGCTGGCCCGACGTCACCATAATCCCCCCCGATGTGCAGAAATTTGCGGAGGAGGCATTAAGCCAATTACCTATAATTATCAACGACTTACGACGAAAATCAGACTCATCGAGAATGGAGGAAATTGAGCACTACTTACAAAAATTATATATCTCCCCAGTTCAATCCCCTACTTTAGAACACCCTCCCTCCACCTCGAACCCCGAATCACCCACCGTATCAAAGATACCACAGAGTCATGAACAATTACCTAGTAGAGAATTAAGTACCCACACTATGTCAGAACCCCCACCGCCAAATGTTCAGCATACTCGCACTAGTAAATATGCGATTACAAATCCCAATGCAAACCCCAATCCTTCGAAAAGTATACCTAACGTATATTTTAATGTAGACCTCTACGGAAAGATTTCCCACCCAGTAGAGAAAATAATTAATGATATTCCTTACACCGATGGCTTAAGCATCACGACTCTATTGACTTTTATCAGATATCTACTGCAAATAAAAGATTTACAACAATTGAGCGATTGGCAAATACTGCAGGTCATCTTACCCAAATGTAAACCACCTTTACGAGATCGTGTGCTCGAATCATTAAACTCGAATCTTCCGGTAGAAGAACTTCATACAAATATAATCAAATATTTTATTCCCACTGGAATATATGAGGAGATAAAAAGAAATACTGTACTTCGAGTACAAAGAGCTCAAGAAAGACTGGCCCACTATATCGCAGACATTAGAGAATCTTCACGTCTACTGCAAGTCGACTGGACTGAAAAACAATTGGTCGATACTATATTGGTAGGCTTATCTCCTGAAGAACGCTCCCGTTTAGCTCTAATAAGTAGACCCCTTACTTTCGCTGACCTTGAACAATGTAGTGTGCACTCTTCAAATGTGTGGTATGCAGATCAGCATCGACATGCACCGGTATCCATAACACCACATAGAAAGGAAACGCAAGCCCTATCCTCAGATACAAGAAGTCTACGAGAACGACGCCCATTTCGGCGACCAACCTATGTTCATGGCCACGGTAAGTCCAAAGAGCCACCACCTAGACATGAAACCAGTGAGACCCCGCGTAAAGAATATATATGCTATAACTGCGGAAAACCTGGACACCTCAGTAGAAACTGTAAACGGAAACAGTATCATCAGAAAACTCATTATCCAAAAAACATGTAAGGCTGGGAGATCCGAAACCCTGTGTCTTCCGCAGCATCGTGAAAACAGGTAAACCCCTGAGAAACCACAAATTAAAACAAAATACTAATAATAATAACAAAAGAAAATTAGACCCCTATGTTAGGAAATTTATCGATAAATGTAACTCTATTAGTAAATGTGATTACAATAGGTGTGAATTACCGTATATACAAGTTGACATTGGTGTTACATCCACCCTCGGATTAATTGATTCCGGATCCACGCGAAGTTTAATTAGTCAAGAGCTAGCCGATCAATTATTTAAACACAATTTAGTTAAACGCAGTCAATCAGTAAATATTAGATGCGCTACAGCTAATAAGCAAAACTTAATGATAAAGCTTATCATCACTTTTAAAGTAAAAATTAAAAATCTAACGTGGTATTTTCCAATGTTGGTATGCGACGAATTAGGACCCGAATTAATATTGGGAGCTGATTTTATCAGTAAAACAGGAATAATTTTAGATATTCACGAGAAGATATTTTACTTTGGATTCGATCGTTCACGGAAATATAACTTGCATGACAATGCAAATAATAGAGAAAGTAGTAGCACCACTTCTACACATATAAAGCATCACGAACCTGAATTAAGTCATCTAGGAAGTAAAGATAGACGGAACATACAGACTTTAATAAAACAATTCTCCAACGTCCTCACCCCAAAGTTAGGACTGACGGATCTGATAGAGTACAAAATAAATTTGAGTGACAACAAAGTAATTCGTTTAGCCCCATACAAATTATCACCACCAAAAATGGAAGTGATGAGGAACCAAATTAATAAATTGTTAGAACAAGGAGTCATCGAACCCTCTATGTCATCTTATTCATCACCTGCGTTTTTAGTACCCAAAAGTAACGACAAACATAGATTAGTGGTGGACTACAGACAACTAAATAAACGGATCGAATTTGAATCTATACCACTTCCCGACATCCACAGTGCATTTCATTATTTTACTAAAGCAAAAATCTTTACCATTATGGATTTAAATCAGGCATTTCATCAGATACCTCTTTCGGAAGAATCAAAACGTCTTACCGCCTTTGCCGTCCCTTTCAACCTATACCAGTTTACAAGGGTACCTTTTGGTATATCCCAAGGTAGTTCTGTATGTAGCAGATTATTAGAAAAATTATTTCATGACATAAAGTTTAAATATGTGTACCACTACCTAGATGACATTGTTATTTACAGCGAGTCAATTGAGCAACATCTTGAACATCTACGTGAAGTACTAACCCGATTGGAGAAAGCTGGATTAACCGTAAATCCCAGTAAAGTAAATTTTGCTGTGACACAATTCTCATTTTTAGGTCACATCGTAAAAGCCAACGGAAAGGTAAGCATAGACCCATAGCGAACCCGTGCCATCAGAGAATTTTTACCGCCGCGGGATGCGAAAGGAATAGCTCGATTTTTAGGAATGATAAATTATTTCCATAAGTACATCCCACATCTAGCCGAAATTGCAGCACCGCTAAATACCTTAAGAAAGAAGGGAATTAAATTTGATTGGAATGAGCAACACCAAACCGCATTTGAGAAATTAAAAGAAAGCATAATATCACCCCCCATACTACAATTAGCCGACTTTACAAAACCATTTGTAGTGCAGACTGACAGTTCTAGTGTCGCCCTAGGTGCAGTAATATATCAGGAAGTAGATAACTCAAGGTTACCTATTAGTTACGCTTCTCGCACCCTGACTGAGCAAGAAAAGAAATACTCCGCATATGAATTAGAATGTTTAGCTATAGTTTTCGCTTTTGAGAAGTTCAAACCATTTTTAGAACATAAGGAGTTTTTATTAGAAACAGATAATCAAGCGTTATCTTGGCTACTAAATCACCCAAAACAGTTAGGCCGTATCGGAAGATGGGTATTAAGATTAAATTGTTTTAAATTCAAAGTACAACATATTAGAGGCACCCAAAACGTAGTTGCCGATACACTATCACGTATGTTCCAGCCTAGTAGTAATACTTACGAAAACAAGAGTAGAGAAACGCCGATTATTAATACGTTAATTACCGAATTTCCTCTTGCATTTACGGATTTAGCCCAGTATCAAATACAAGACCCACGTTTGAGTCCAATTATTGAACAACTTGAAGAAGGAAATAAGTCAGAGAAATACATATTAAGTAGGAGAGTATTATGTTGTAAAATAGCGATCGGAAAATATCTACGAATAATTGCCCCTGATATTATTAAACCTATGCTGATGGAATATTATCACTCTTCCACCATTGGAGCACATATGGGAATAAATAAAACCATACACAGAATTCGTAAAGAATATCACTGGGAAAATATGAACAGTGAGATCGCCAATTTTGTAAAAAAGTGTAAGTTGTGTGCACTCAGCAAACCAGCGAGAAACAGCCAAATAAGTCAATTAATCTCTGAGATTCCTGCTACCCCGTTCACCAAAATTTATTTAGACTTTTCAAGACCCTACCCGCGTTCCAAATCAGGAAATACAATGTTACTAATTTGTGTAGACTCTTTTAGCAAATTCGTCTGGATGTACCCCATGCGACGAGCCTTAGCTACAACCACAGTAAATATTTTACAGCATAGATTATTTAAAGAATTCGGTATTCCTGTCCATCTAGTGTCGGATAACGGACCACAGTTTAAGTCCAAGGAATTCAGGAACATGTGTTTCAAACTAGGTATAAACCATATTACCACTACAGAGTATCGTCCGCAAGGTAATATAGCTGAGAGGTATTTGCGAAACCTAAAATCTGCTTTAATTGCCTACCATGCTAACGACCATACTTCTTGGGACCAGAACTTATCCTGGATACAGTTCGCTTTTAATTCTGCATATCATGAAGGACATAAGTCGACCCCATTTGAATTATTGTTCAAATATAAACCCAACCACCCATTATCCACTAAGTGGAAAATACATGAATTGTTACCCCTTGAAATTAGGGATAAAAATATTAAGAA
The DNA here is from genome assembly GCA_034769895.1 of Magicicada septendecula. Taxonomy (NCBI): domain Eukaryota; kingdom Metazoa; phylum Arthropoda; class Insecta; order Hemiptera; family Cicadidae; genus Magicicada; species Magicicada septendecula. The sequence continues at coordinate 44,338 of JAWRYS010000954.1, read as the reverse complement.
AATATGGAATGAAGCGCGCGCTAATTTGCGAACAAACTTAGCGAAATCAAGGAAATATCACGAGCGAAATAAAAATAATGAAGTAAAGTACCAAATCGGTAACTTAGTTATGTGTAAAACACATCCTACGAGTAGTGCAATCGATAAGACCACTTCCAAGCTATCATACCGATGGTGCGGTCCTTATCAAATTCACAAATATTTAACTCCAGTAACCGTAGCACTGTATGAACCCTCTACTCAAAAATATGTACGAAGGACACATATTTCTCAGATAAAACATTATCACGAAGAAGGTAATGGTAGAGTGCAAGTTAAATAAATGTAAAGAAAAAAGAAAGGTATATGTTTTGTACTCAACTGCAAAGGAGTACTAGAGTAACATTTAGCTAGCTAATGGTATAGATAGGTACGAGGCCTGATCACCCTTGAATCCTATTCTTCAAAAGTAGAGCAAAGTAAGAAGTCAGCTGACAGCAAATATGAGAAATAATTAAGTAACAAATTACTTAATGAGTAATTCTATCACTAGAATAACTCCCAACTAAAGAAAAACCCGGTAGTAGTCATAAGTAGTAGTGTTAAGAAAATTTAGAATGTTAACAATATGTTTTTTATAATGTGTGAATTTTATGTAGTAGTAGAATTAGTCTGTAAAGTATGATATGTAGTTAGTAAGAAGAATCAATTCGAGACTGTGTGTAACTCATAATTACGTACAGAGAGAAAAGGGTGAGAGAAATTACACACAGAAATCCCTAAACATACTCTCGGTATATTCAAAAAAAAAATTATACCGGCGTCTGTGGCTTAAGCGGCGGAGTATGTGACGATTTCATTAATAAAAATATGTTAATTAATTAAGTTGATAATATATAAGCGAAGAAATTTTAAATTCTTAATAAAATCTCACATTGTAAACTAAATCTTATGGCAATCATTTAATAATAATAATATTTAATATAAGTCTAATAATAAAATTAAAAGGGAATGGAATTGTACTGAAAGGGTAAAGCTTATTAATTTATCCTGCATAAACAAGAACTGACCAGAATTAACTTGTTTTCTGACCCCTAAATAAACTAAGTATTATTGTAAATTTGTTATTATTTAAATAATTAATTAAGACCATTGTTACGTACTTTGATAACTTCTGCAACTAAGAATATCACGATTTAATTATTTAATCAACCGTAGTCCTTTAATTAAAATTAGAAACACGGAACTACTTTTATGTTGCCTAGTAATTGTCTTGAGATTACTACGCTCCCCTTAACTATTTTCTACCACTTGTAATGGAGCGCTCACGCCGTAAGCAGCATAAAGCGTTGTTTCGCTATGTGTATATATAAAAATGTGAAAGGGTTGATACTATGACTATTTAAATAAGTAGATTTGTGTGGTGATGACATCTCTCTATATTATAAAATAACGGACTATGTAAATAATACAGTATTACAACCAAGAAGGTGATAGTAAACTAATCTATCATCATGTGAAGTGTATAACAGTGAAACAAACTTTCTATCTATGTATTCTAACTACAAGAATTATTAAGAGTAACTACAGTCGCCGGAGATGAATGTACCACACCAGGAATGATTTCACATACTTCTAGAACTTCACCATCACAGTATGATAAGGTAACGACTGAACTTCAAGAAACATCAGGAGGACCGAAGAACTAATTCTGCAGCAACTTCAGGAAAAACACAGGTGACATGGAGGCTTGTCTTCCATGGTTAAGAGTTACAAAATTATAAACCCCAGAAGACAATTTAAATTATCACATTAAAGACTTTAAAACTTATGTTTAAATGTAATGACATTATAGACTTTAGAAACCTGATATTTTAGGTAACATGTAGTATAAAATCTAATAACGCTAGTTATAGCAAAAAAGGTAAAGTTTAAACTAAAAAGTTTTGTTGTTTTAGAAGATTAATAAAAAACCATTCTTCAAATGGTTAGAGTTTCAATATTGTACATGGCAAGGTGACCATAATTCATTTAATATATTTAATCCCGGATCCGTGGAATTAATCAATAAGATGTACATCATGTTTTGAGGCCCCTTTGTAAGGTAGTAATTTATATATTTAATCATATAGTAAACTATATTGTTTGAGAACTTTTAATAGAGAACTTAATCACCAAATGTAATAAAGAGATGTCATCTAAGTACCGAGTAAACTGAGTGCATAAATCAACAGTCTCCCCTTCCTAATATCCTGCTCTATAAATTGTTTATTTGTTGTGATTATTTTCTGTGCTTCACAACGAAGGCAGCCGGTATAATTGGCACATCCAATTATTACTGGTTCCCTACGTTATAACTCAAGAGGAGAGGTTATATTACGACTAAACATTTATTTACATTTTAACATATTACTAAATATAAACTTTCTTTGTTTCAATTTACTGTCTTTTGAAATCGTCTTTATGAGCTCTTTTGTTTTTATAAATCATTTAAAATGCATTAAGCATGTCACCTCGATTTCTGATGATCTTACAACTGTTGTCTGAGGTCCAGCGTTGTCTAGAGTTAATCTTCCATTCCTCTTGTCCTGGCGTGGTCCTGGATACATCTAGGGTCCATCGTCGATCCACGGCATGTGTTCCTGGATACATCTAGAGTCCAGCGTCGATCTCTGGCAGCTTTCCTGGATACGTCTAGAGTCCAGCGTCGATCTACGGCATATTTCCTGGATATACTCTTGGTAGACTAACTGTTGCTGTATTTATTTTTCCCGTAATATTGTCGTGACTTTAACAAACGTCATTTCGTTTGTTACTGCGACTTGTAATAGAATAATAAATATAAACTGTTTTGCCGACGGACAGCATGTCCGGCTGCAACTGAGTCTTGAAATGAAGAGAAGGGTTTTTGGTCGAACCCTTAATATATACCCTCTCGAGATTCCGCACTAGTCGGCTCCAAAATCGTCCTGTCGATACCTGCGTATCTCGTGACAGCCCCCACTACCGAACCTTTTCATCTATTTGAAATTATTAGCAAATAGCACTGTTTTGCACGAAATCGAGATAGCACAAATCGTAGCTACTTCGATTAATCACTCACTATATTAATTTGAGCGTCTTAGGGTAATATGCGTATTTTTTAGCTTGTTTATTTTGCACTGTCTTCGCATAACGTGTTCTATTAACGTTATCTTTTCACTGGGGATAACTATAATTTTTACCCACACTTTGGTGCCTTTGGTTTGATCATACATTAATTAGTTTTCTCACAGTGAATTAAAACAATTATTTTATTAATTACTTGGGGCGGGTTGCTGAGTTTCTTGTCTATGCCTGCTTCACTCACACACACAAGATACATGTGTAACACACATACAGTAGACGCCCTCTTAACCGGCCTCGGATCAGCCGGCCGCCGCTTTAACCGTCCAGACTCGTCTGTTTCCCACGCTTTCGATATCCGTTAATTAAACGGATGTTTCTACATTTTCTATTTGTTTTTAGTAATCAAGCGGCTTTCGATTACCGCTTTAACCAGCCGACCCTCAGACTCGTCTGTTTCCCATGCTTTCGATATCATTTAATTCAAGAGATGTTTATACATTATCTATTTATGTTTTTAGTAATCAAGCGGCTTTCGATTGTACCGCGTAAACATAAATGTGAAATTACACCGACACGGCTCACCGGCATGTCAAAAGTTTCAGTTACTACAACGGAAACGTGTAGTAATCAGTATCGCGCAAAAACTTAACGCCTTAGAACATTTAGACAAAGGTGAATCGGTACAATTAATATGTAATGAATTAGGCATGGGAAAAAGTACTGTCAACGACTGGCAGAGAAACAGAAATTCACTTCAGGATTACTGTATGCAGGTTGAATCACAAAAAGCACTCAAGTCCCATTGCACAACTAGAAAACCAACCAACGAGATTGTTGATGATGCCCTTTGGGTATGGCGAAAGTGGCGTGACCACGCTTTTAAAAATTCATTCAAACTTAAAAAGCAAAAAACAATCATGGATTTTTTTAAAGTGTAACTGAAATACTGTATACAGTGTTAATGTTATGTCTGTAAAATAAACAACTTTTAACGATACAGTACTGTACAAGTGTTTGATTTTGTTCGGTTTAACCGGCCATTTTGTTAACCGGCCGACCCCCTGGTCCCAAGCTGACCGGTCTACTTCAATTGAGCAGGTGTTCACTGCGTGTCGGAACAGGTTACTTACTCCCCTAATCTAACAATGAAATACTTCTGCAATCTCAGACCTGTCCATTTACCCGTAACTTATACAAATTATACAAAATTTACATTTATTTAAATTAATGCTTAATACAGCTATGGCTGTATTGTTGCAATATATATATTGCAACAGTACAAACATTAATGGTACTGTGCATTGCCAAAATAAATGAAATAAATAATAAAAATTAATAAATATGAATTAATAAACATGATTTAGATTGCATAAGCTGGATCGTAGTACAAATAGGGAGCGCAGAATTCATCCATGGACATGCATTTTCGACACACCTGTCGCTAGCATTGTGTACGCGCGTATTTTGTTGGTGTGTGTAAAACCTGTCCGTTCCTGAAATGTAACCAACCCTTTTCAAGTAGAATAGTTATATGTTTATTTTAATTATAAGAAAACTATGTACGATAGGATAAAACAAAAGACACCAAAGTGTATAGAAATTATAGGTGAATAAAGTGTTAAAAAACCGTACAGATGTGACGAAAAGTGCAATTACTATACGTAAAAAAATGAATAACTTTTTTTGTGAGTACCATAAGGAAGTGCAATTTACATATAGTAATCACATAAAAATTAGTGATCGATTGAGCATCGAGTGATGTGAAACAAACTTCGTAATTCTCGAAAATAGGTGAAAATTGTAACTTGAACCAGAGTGGGAGAAGTGACGCTCGACAGAATCTGACAGGTCAAATATTGTTCAGACAGGAGTTTTTGCACGACCTGACTATAAATACCAGGTCGCGCTAATAAAGTTTCTTCTCGATTCAACCGTTGCCGCAGGAGGCTATGTCAGTCGATGACGCCAATTCACATCTATAGTAAGAGTCACAGGACAAACTAGATGTCCAACCAGAGCTGCAGAATACATACTGTCACCGGACAAAAGGCTTGCCGCATGACAACTGGCGCCAATCGTACACACTATCGTTTTTGGTGGCCCTAAAAAGGACCTTGTGGCGAGAAAGATGATGTTGGTCGTGCCGCGCTGAGATGTTCGGCGGCTGCGCCCGCTGATCGTGGCGTACTGCAGTCCTCCTCTTCTTACGGCACCGGTTGTAGAGTCGGCTGCCGGCCCAGCGAAATCCATCGCTGGCGCGGAACGGGAGTGCGAAGACGCAAGAACGGCGGCGGTTCTATTCATCGGCTGTTCCTTCCGGCTGACTCCGCCCCGATGTCGTCCAAAAGAGGAGAGGAGATGAAGTGCGTTCGATGGCGTGGCGATGAAGAGTGCATAAAATTTTCTGCCGGCTTGGGTTTTATTAACTAACCGGCATCGCTGATTGGCTAGCTCCGAACACGAAGTTGGTCACGTCTCGGCGGCTGCTGATGCCGGATTGGCTCGCTCCGAGCACGTAGTTGGTCACGTCTCGGCCGCTGGTAACGGAGAGCAGATGTTCGCATATCGCTACCGTCACAACTCCCCCGGGTCTTGAATGCTCTCCGGTACCCAGCCTACTGCTCTTCTCCGGATGTTGTAGAAGTGTCTGTTGGGCGCCATGTTGATTGGTGTGCCGGCTGGTAGCTCGCTGGCGTGGCTGGATCTTGCATCCGCAAGATGATCGTCGCCCCACGTTGGGCGCCACTTGTCACCGGACAAAAGGCTTGCCGCATGACAACTGGCGCCAATCGTACACACTATCGTTTTTGGTGGCCCTAAAAAGGACCTTGTGGCGAGAAAGATGATGTTGGTCGTGCCGCGCTGAGATGTTCGGCGGCTGCGCCCGCTGATCGTGGCGTACTGCAGTCCTCCTCTTCTTTCGGCACCGGTTGTAGAGTCGGCTGCCGGCCCAGCGAAATCCATCGCTGGCGCGGAACGGGAGTGCGAAGACGCAAGAACGGCGGCGGTTCTATTCTTCGGCTGTTCCTTCCGGCTGACTCCGCCCCGATGTCGTCCGAGAGAGGAGAGGAGATGAAGTGCGTTCGATGGCGTGGCGATGAAGAGTGCATAAAATTTTCTGCCGGCCCGGGTTTTATTAACTAACCGGCATCGCTGATTGGCTAGCTCCGAACACGAAGTTGGTCACGTCTCGGCGGCTGCTGATGCCGGATTGGCTCGCTCCGAGCACGTAGTTGGTCACGTCTCGGCCGCTGGTAACGGAGAGCAGATGTTCGCATATCGCTACCGTCACAATACGATGAGGTCTATGGACACACCGGCAGCATATGACGTGAGACGAGATGACTGTTAATCAGCACATGCAGGAGAACGTGACCAGAGGACCAGAAGGACACTGAGAACACGACCAGAGGACCAGAAGGACACGGAGAACACGACCAGAGGACCAGAAGGACACGGAGGACGTACAGATGAATAACCACGTCAAACGAGGTGATAAAAAACCATTGTAATTATAGACATTTGAAAGACACTAATTAAAATTGGAATGAAAGACATTCAACCAGTATTAAAATAAATAAATTATACATAAATGTAAAAGCAGAATAAAAATTAGAATAATATTTCTTGTACCAAATTTAGTAATTAGTAATGTAAATGATAAGAGAAATATTTAAATTTTGAATTAACGTAATTAGTAAAGTATTTGATGATAAAGGAGAATGCATATGCAGTAGAAAGTTAAAACAAAGTAATATAAAAGAAATTTGAATAGAAGTAAATTCATTTTTGAAGCTAATGAATCAGCAATTGCAAAAAGATGAGCACACAATGAGTAAGCCGAGAGCAAAATAAATATTTTAAAGTAATTAAAATTAGATAATAAGATTTGTGTATTACTTGTGTATGTAATTTGTTAGCAATAAGTTATGTACAAAAAAACTTCGTACAAATGATATAATAATGAGTCAGTGTTTAATATGCGATATGAAAGATTTTGTTTAATAAATAAATTATGGAACAATTTTAAACTTAAATAACGTATCATCTTCTCATTACAATTACACCCATGAAATCAATTCAATAAATTAAATTGAATTTGTTATGGTATATAACACACATTTTCACACACATTTAAATTACATTAAATAAATATCAATTTGTAGTGTTATAAAATTTTGACGTCCCAAGAATGTGGGGCTCCTCAAACACAAATAAGTTTGTATTTGCAACCTATATACACAAAGATATACCGTTGTATATAAATTGTCTCCCAAAAGCGTGGGGCTATACAATTTAAATTACATTTAAATTTTGCAGTTATGTGTTGTTATATAAATTGTCGCCCAAGAACGTGTGGCATGATCCCAACCATTTGACTATTAAAAATTTTTTTTTGTAGCTAAATGGTTGCTCTAAAAATAAAGGTGTGTTAAATGAAAAATATATTATGTGTAATAATAATTATTTATATTAAACATTAATTGTATGTTATGTTAATTGTTGTGTATTAAGACACAACTGGCGCTCAACGAAATAATATCATTGTAAAGGTGTAATTGTAATAAGAAAATTAATAATAATTAATAATAATAAATAAATAAATAAAATTAGTAATTCGGTTCCATAATAATAATATTCTAAAACATAATAAATAATAAATAAATACAAAATATTCAACATGGCGGAACCAGGAGGGTTGAATCTAGAAGCATTTAAAAATTTGATACTGGCCATGATGGACGAATTAGTCATAAAACAAGCCGAAAAATTTAAAGAAGAGTTGAAAGAGGAGAATGTCAAACAAATAAAAAAATAGATGAAATAAGTACAAAACAAACAAAAAGTTTAGAAAATAAATTAGAACAACAGTCTGAAAATTTTAATACTAAATTAGAACAACAGACTGAAAATTTTAAACAGGACACCATAAAAATACGGAAAGTTAGAAGAGTTAACCGAAAAAATTGTTGATACCAATGTACGTATTGATACTTTAGAGAATAATTTTAAACAAGCCTTACATGAGCAAGCAGTGAGGATTGAAAATAAACAAAAAGAATTGCGTCTCGAATGGAGAAGAGATATAAAAGAAGTACATAAACAAATAAATGACGATTTAAATAATAAGTTAACTACTATAACGCGAGAACAGGATGATAAAATTCAAACTGTTAATAATGTCACAAGCAAATACCAGTAAAATTAGAGAAATAGAAACGCGAACCGTAGTTATTGAAAATAAAATTGAAGAGACTACAAAAGACTGTTCTGGAGAGGTATCCCATATGAAGGAAGAAGTCCAGAATGAAATGAAGCAACTTAAGGAAGAACTTCGCAGACGACCGACGCAGATGATGATGTTTCCAGCACCATTAGAAGAAAGAAATAAGATAACATTTGCAGGTAACAAGTGGGGAAACAGCATGGAATTTTTGGCGAATGTTGAGAAAGAGATGGAGAAGATAGGTAGTGCGATAGACGATAATGAAAAGATCGACTTCGTTACTCGACATTTTAAAGATTCTGCAAGCCAGTTGTGTTTCTATAATTCGAGATAACATTACCACGTATCAACAATTCCGCGATGCTTTTGAAAACAGATACTGGAACATACATATACAACGTCAAGTACGCGATCAACTTGAATATGGTAAATTCAGTACGCATGGTCGTACAAGCATTGAACAGTATACAATATAGCTCAAATAGAAAGGGTGAAACACTTAAACCTAAATTTTCAGAATACGAAATAATCTCCAAGTTGTCTTAACCATTTTCCGAGAGATATCCAATTGGCTGTATATACCCAAGGTATTAAAACAGTTGAATAATTTTAATACTAGTCACACAAGCAGAAAATATCACGCAAGGTAGTAATACAAAGACTATATTCAACCGCATGGTAATTATAACTATAATAATTATAATGCTAATTATAAACCACAGCTGCACAACACTCACAACCGTTCTAATGATAATATAAGCCAGGCGACTGTAACAAAAACTGGTGAGAGAATTCAAGAGAAACGGAGAGGAACTGAACGGGGAGAGCGTAATATCTACGAGAGAAGGCATAGTGGGCCCGCGTCACATACAAAATTTCCAAAACCATACGACAAAATCGTAAGTGCAATGAAAGGAAGCGGCAACAATTCAACGCAGAGAGGAACAATGGAAGCGAAACAATAAGCCGTCAACATCTACGCAATGACAGAGCAGACGGAAACAGCGCTTTACAATAAACAATATTTATCCTAGCGATATATGTGACGAGCTACTACGCACTGACCAGGATGTAGAGCAAGGTGAGAAACAAACATATGTCCCATTGTCAATGTTTGAATTAATAATTGTGATATAAAAATGTTAGTAGACACAGGTAGTCAGATGTCTGTTTTAAATTCTGCATGGGTACAGCGAAATAAGAAATATTTTAAAAATACGGTGATGTTACCTGTAAATAATATGAACATTACCACAGCCACAAATAAAAGAGAAAGAGTTAGACAACAAGCATATGTAAATATGACATATATAGAGTTAGAAATAACATACCCCATGATTATTATGAATAAATTAATATACGATGGTATTTTAGGAATTGATTTGTTGAATGTGCTAGATGTTAAGATAAATATTAATAAGAATAAGATAGAGTCTAAGTATAAAGGCACTCAGTATAAGATAAAGATGAATGAAGATAATGAGCAATCTAAGGTAAGTGAAACACCTATTGTTTTGTCCAAACCACCAATACATTATGGTCCAACTCGACATATGAATGCAGCAGATGAAGGGATGACAACACAGGAAGAAGAGAAACTGCACGAATTAATAGAAGAGTACAGTGAAGTATTTAGTGAAGTACTGATGCAGACGACAGTATACGAGCACTCTATAGTTGTGTCAGACCCTACGAAACTCATCAGGAGAACGTGTCCTATCCCAGTGCGGTATGAGGAAGAGGTTGAACTGGAAATTCGTCACATGATAGAAAGTGGAGTCACAGAGTGATCAAACAGCAACTTCCTGAATCCTCTAGTGGTGGTGAAGAAGAAGAGTGGTGAGATACGTCTATGCCTTGACATGAGGGAACTGAACAGCATTGTATTAAAAGAGTATGACTGTGCGCCTACTGCGGACGAGTTATTTTCCAAGTGTGAAGGAGCGCGGTATCTGATGAAGCTGGATTTACGCTCAAGTTCCTGGCAGATTCCAATTCGTGAAGAGAACAGAAAGTACACAGCCTTCCTGTATAAAAGTAAATGCTACCAACACAGGGTGGTACCCTTCGGACTAAGCATGAGTTTAGCTGCAGTAGTAAAGTGTCTGGAAAGAGCATTAGGATCGGAGGTGGAACCTTACACCATAGTATTTGTAGACGATATTCTAGTAGTATCTAAAACACTAGACGAACATATAGAACATCTAAGCACGATATTCCACAAGTTTAGACAAGCGAATATATCCCTTAACCTAGACAAATGTGAATTTATCAAATCCTCTATTCAATTCCTAGGTCATATTATTTCTTCCTCTGGTATTCAACCCGATCCTACAAAAATATCCAGTATAACTAACTTTCCTATACCCAGAAATCTCAAAGGGTTAAGAGCATTCTTAGGACTAACGGGGTACTACAGAAGATTTTCACCATTGTATGCGAAGAATACGCAACCGTTACTGGAGCTGATGAAGAAAGGACAGAAGTGGAAATGGGAGAAGAAACACCAAGATGCCTTCAGTCAAGTGAAAACATTATTCATGGAAAATATTATGTTACATCATCCTCAACGTGAAGGAAAATTCGTAATCTACTCTGATGCCAGTGACTACGCTGTAGGGAGTGTACTGTATCAACAGGATACAACAGGAGAGCACCGAGTCATCGCATACGCCAGTAGAGTCTTCAAAGGAGCAGAAAGACACTACTCCACATCAGAAAAAGAAATCCTCGCAATAGTATACGCTCTGAAACAATTCAGATATATTTACGGTACTCACTTCGAGATACACACCGACCATCAAGCATTATCCTTTCTATTGAAATGCAAAGTAACAAATGCCCGATTATTAAGGTGGATTCTAGCCATCGGTGAATACTCGTTCACCATTAAACCATTATTGTAAAGGTAAAGACAATATTGTAGCTGATACATTAAGTCGATACATCACAGAGGAATGTGAAGAAGTCTACGAGAACGAGAATAAAGAAGTACAATTGCTATCAATTAAATTTAAAGCGAACGATGAGGTAAAAAAATGCTAAAAAATTTAGCGCAACAACAAAGTTTGGACGGTACCATAAGGGAGATCAAAGATCGAGAACAGCTACCGGATCACTATAAGGTACTGCATGGACTAACTTTCAAGTTAGTAAGACAAGACTGGAAGATAGTACTGACTAATGAAATGTTGCAGAAGTTAATCCAACCAGCACACGAGAGCTTAGTGCATGCTGCTGCTCTGAAATGCTACCTGAGTCTGGGAGAGGATTTTACTATTAATAATATGTTTTGAAAAATCAAGAAAGAGGTGAAGAAATGCTATGAGTGTCAAACGGCGAAAGGACCGAATTTACACACATACATAGAAATGCAGAGCATCCAGAAAGAAAAATAAGGGAGAGCTAATTGCAGTGGATTTTCTGGGACCACTACCACGATCAAGTCGAGGAGTGAAACACATATTGGTACGTATCGATGTGTTTTCCAAGGCAGTCCGCCTGTACCCAATTATGTGACCCACAACGAAGATTGTTCTAAAGATACTACTGCAGAAATATATTCCAGCATTTGGCAAGATGAAAAAGGTCTTGATTGAACAATCTGGAATTTACAATTCCAGAGTGAGAAATGGGAGAGAACTTTGAGAGAAAATGGAATACAACCTGTACTCACATCCATAAGACATCCTCAAGGAAACCTTGCAGAAAGGGTTAACAAGGAACTAGGTAAATATTTAAGGATATACTGCCATAATCAGCACAATAAATGGGCAGAATATTTACCATTTCTCGAGAAAGCCATCAACGAGAACTACAGTGAAGCAACCAGTTATACTCCAATATAATTAGAAGAAGATAAAAAGCCGAACAGATTTTGGACGAAGTACATAAACAAACTCGACAACCAGAATGTACCTGTACCAGTAAGTGTGAAAATTGAGTATGCAAAGCGACGGATAATAGAAAGAGGTAACAAGAGAGTGGAGAGATTTAACAGAACACACAAACTACAACAATTCAACGTGGGAGAAGAGGTATTATTAAAGACTAATCCAGTAGGAAAAAGAGTTGACAATACAGCTAAGAAATTTTTCAGGTTGTATGATGGACCATATACACTAGTACGAGAAGTTGGTAAACAGACATTCATAGTGTATGACGGCGTGAGAAAAAAAGAAATGGGTAAATACCATGCTAGCTCTGTGAGAAAATTCCATTTATAAATAACTGGGTCACTAGAAAGATTAAAGTGGAACAACGACCAAAGCGGATGTACCGAAACACCACAGCGACTTTACCTACGAGGGAGGGGAAATATTGCTCAGAAAACCTCCAAATAAGGGTAAAAATTGAAAAATCGAAGACTCATTATTAGTCACACATAAAATAAATAAATGTGTCGATAAATAAAAACAATACATATTATTTGTCTAATAAAAAGGCAGGAAAAAAAATTTATTTGGTATAAACAATTTTTTTTCACCAAGCAGGGAAATAATGCAATATTAATGGTACTGTGCATTGCCAAAATAAATGAAATAAATAATAAAAATAAATAAATATGAATTAATAAACATGATTCAGATTGCATAAGCTGGATCATAGTAAAAATAGGGAGCGCAGAATTCATGCATTGACATGCATTTTTGACACACCTGTCGCTAGCATTGTGTACGCGCGTATTTTGTTGGTGTGTGTGAAACCTGACCATTCCTGAAATGTAACCAACCAAAATTAAATTGTACATAAATGTAAAAGCAGAATAAAAGTTAGAATAATATTTCTTGTTTTAAAGTTAGTAATTGAGAGTAACGTAAATGATAAGAGAAATATTTAATTTTTGAATTAATGTAATTAGTAAAGTCTTGTTGATAAAGGAGAATGCATATGCAGTAGAAAGTTAAAACAAAGTAATATAAAAGAAATCTGAATACAAGTAAACTCATTATTGATGCAAATTAATCAGCAATTGCAAAAAGATGAGCACACAATGAGTAAGCCGAGAGCAAAATAAATATTTAATTAATTAAAGTTAGATAATAAGATTTATGTATAACTTGTGTATGGAATTTGTTAGCAATAAGTTGTGTACGAAAGATTCGTACAAACGATATAATAATGAGTCAATATTTAATATGCGAAATGAAAGATTTTGTTTAATGAATAAATAATGGAACAATTTTAAACTTAAATAACGTTATCATCTTCTTATTACGATTACACCTATGAATTCAATACATTATATAAATACAAATTGTGTTGTTATAATATATATTGTAATGTGACATAAAGGGAGCCCCAATATAATCTAAAGTATTCCCCAAATCGTGAACATTATATGCCCCATTAACTGTGTAGGTTAATGGAAGAAAACTTTATTTAAATAAAATATAATTGTAAAATGTAAAAAAGAATGCAACACAATTAGGTAGCATAAAGTAAAGACCTTTGTATCTTAATGAATAAGTCAAGCATTGTAAATAGTGTGAAGTAAGGCCAGTTATTAACCAAGCAGAAGTGACTAAGTGAATCAGTGTTTCTTCTAAAATACCCAGTGAGTGAGTAAAAACAAAATAAGCCCAAAACAAACCATTGCAATATAATCGAAATGAGTGAATATAATAAATGTCAATTAGAATTGCATAGCATGGAACTCTACTAATACCCAGTCAGTATTAGTTATTTTTATTATTAATATCATAAACTATACTAGTCATAAGATTTATCAGAAGGACATTATTTTGAAAGGTAACCCTGCAGAAGGGTCAAATGATATTTATGTATGTTAATCTTAACATTAAACCCAATAGACATTATGAGTGATAAATAATGTTAATGTTTGTTATGAACTTGTGGGCAAGGACAAGATTTTAGTATTGCCACAGCATAAACCTTATCATAGTTTAACACAAACATTGAGATAATGATCATAAACTAATTGTGTGTTATGATTTCAGACAGACAGGACTGTGAAATAACAAACTAAGTCATAATGTTGTTTATAGGATAGGGAACATGGTATTGGCCATGTAGGCAACATTTCTCTTTTAAAATATTAAGATGTTCTATTGTCAATTTAAAATATTAAATGTTAAGGCTTCTAGTTAATGTAAAATGAAGTAATTAATATAATCATTTATAAACATTGTAACAAGGCAAATAGGTTCGAAGCAGACAGGTAATTAAGCATGAATGTAAGTAAAAACATGGTTGTGTATGGCCTAATCCCAACTTGAAAAAACAGAGGATAGCAAGGTCAGAAATGTTTAACAACATACTAATGTAATAATATAATAATTAGGGACCCAGAGCATGTAATAAACCTAATCCTGTAAAGTAATTATAGAGTATTGTAAACCAATATGATAAATGAAAGTGTTCTATGATAGGTTTTATAGATTGATATGGTCCTTAAGTAGTACTTTTGTAAAGGGGTAAAAGCTCCTATTATAACACTGAATCACATGAAATAAGGTGTCAAAATGTTTATTTCTTATTTAGGCATAACGCTGTATAATTAAATTATAACACAATAAAAACATAGCAAAGGAATACTTTTTGATTGAGTATGGATGAACATTGTATTCAAATGCAGTGCCGGTTGACCTCAGGTTCACAAAACCAACCAATAGCAAGGCAGATATTGCTGATCAGAGCATTGACACAAAAGAATCATTATTGGAAGTCTTTTGTTAGTTGTAGATGAAACAAGATCAATTTTACAAGCCTCTGAAGTTAAAAGTAAAAATTATAATTACAACAGCATTGAGAAGAAAAAATATATAACAAAAATGAAGAAGAAAGAAATATAATTAAGATCATATAAAATACGAACCATAAGACGAAAAGATCGAAGGAGGATCAAGAATCACAAATACTAACCAGAAATGAGAAGGCATAATGTTGATTATATTGGAAGCGTAACTATAAATTTAACCTTTAACTAGTTATACACCACACTCAGCCAAGCTTCACAGACACTACTTGAATAATCATCAGAGATTATTAAACAATCTACTTAATAAAGATACAGTGAAAGAATAGAGTAAAACATTTTATTTTAATTAAAACTGGAACACACGCAAACAACGTGTATTAGTTCGAAGTGAGGTCGGCCATTTTGAGTTGTTTTGTGTACAGCATTGCTAACGGAATTTCGCATTCACTGTAGAGACATTAACTATATTTCTGTTTTATGTTATTTAATTTAGTGAGTAAGATTAACGTTTCATTTCAGAATTATTGTAATGTGTTGTATTCTCTTTGACATTATCTGACTTCCGAACAGCTCCAAGAAACCCTAGCCCTGAGATTAAAGTTATAATATATTTAATTGTAATTTTTGCACAGATCGAATCCAATACAAAGATTGATCCTATATTTTGTTGCAGCCTATGTATGGTTGAACTATTAATTTGTCTAGTAATCAAATAATAGAAATAATAATAAACCATTGATTACGAAAAGGAGTTATTATTTTTGGGGAATTGTAATTGGGATAAGAGATTTTTACAGGAACCAAGTGAGAGCGAGAGCAACACGCAGATAACCTTAACGAAGCAGACAACAAGACGCCGTCAACACACACTTGATCTGCTTATGTCACAGTCAGTTTCTTTATCAGACAGCACTGCAGGAACTTTTGAAATATTTGTTTTGCGTTATCTCTCTCCTCCTCAATCTTGACAATACATCCCGTAACCCAAAATAAACTACGGTTTAGTCTTTATTTAAATCCCGGATAGATAGACAGTAAATAATAAAACACCAGTTACCATTACATATAGGTATACGGTGAGTTACAAATTGACGACAACAACGTGAGGCTTTTCACACTCGGAAAAACTGTCATTACAAATTGACGACAACAACGTGGGACTTTACAACCATACTCTCGTATACGTGACAAAGTGACGCCTACAACAGTGTGACTAAATAAACATACTGAGTCTTTGTTATATACATTACAATATATATATATATTCAAACACTTTTTGCTACAGTCCGTTTCTTGATGTATATATTATATTTAATTTTTATATTGAATTTACCTCAAGATATTTCTTGCCTTATTAGGAAAATCAAGATGTTTCGGGTACCATTTTGTACCCATCCTCAGCGTTCCAGATTTTGTGTCTGGTGAAGTACACATGTGTTGGTTGGTTGCTATTGTGGCCTCCTGTTGGCTTCTGGTACTTTAAATTGGTTTTATTGTGTGTGATTGTGGTGTATGTATTAGTATTTTGTGTATTTTCGATGTTGAGTGCTTTGAAAATTGTGTCACGTTTTGTATTGATTTGTATTTGTTCAGGTATCAGTTTGTTTTGTGTTTTATGTTTGTATATTTGTAAATTTTCTCAAATGCTCATTATGGTGCCTTTGTGTGGTATGTGTTTTATTAGTGTCATGTTGGTTATGTTTGGGAATTCATGTCCAGTGTTTATTGCATGTGTGGCCAAATTAGATTTGTATATTTCTGGTTTTATTGTATGCGTTTAGGTGTTCAAAATAACGTTTTTTCAGTTGTTTTTTTTGTTTGTCCTATGTAACATTTATTGCAATCTTGGCATTCAATTTTGTACATACCATTGGTTGTTGTATTATCTTTGTTGTGTGGGTTATTTAGTTTTTGTAGATTATTTTTGTTAGTTTTGTATCCTATTTTAATGGCTGTGTTCTTAAACAGTTTTGTTAGCTTTGTCATTTTATTATTTATGTATGTGAATGTGGCCCATTTTTTATTGTTGTTATTATTTTTGTTTTGTTCATTTTGATTAATTCTTAATTGTTCAGTTTTTATTTTATATTTGATTTTATTTTCTATTTTGTTTACAGTGTTTTTATTATATCCATTTTCACAAGCAATTTGGTATATTATATTTCTTTCTTTGTCTGTTTCTTGTTTTTTTAGGGGTATTTTGTACATTCTGTTAAATAGTGAATAGAATGCTGCCATTTTATGTTGTGGTGGGTGGTCAGAATGGTTAGGTATAGTGCTGTTAGTGGAAGTTGGTTTTCTGTATATTGCATATTGTAGGTGGTTATTGTATCTTGTGATGGTTATGTCTAAATAGTTGATTTTGTTGTGATTTTCTTTTTCTTCTGTGAATTGTATTTTTGGATGTACGTTATTGATTTGTTTTAATATATTGTCTGCATTTGTATTTTTGTTACTTGATATACAATGAAACCTCTCTAATTCGGACTTCTCTAATTCGGAATTTACGATAATTCGGACTTCCTAAAAAAAAAATTATAATTCACAAAAAAATTAATTTTGTGAATTCTTTGTGAAAACATTTGCCTTTAGGGAATTCTTAAAGTGTTATGTTGGCAAAATGTGCGATACGCACCCCCCCCCCCCCCGACTGGGTTTAGTCCAGTTTCAACTGCTGCTTTGGTAGTGTGTGCGTCATTGTTATTGTATTCGTGTGTGTTCTATTGTACTGAAGTTATTTCTTAGTTGCGTACAGCTTTTCAAACCACATTTTCTTCAAACACTGTTTAGTATTAATTTACAGTACTGTATTACAATATGAGTGCTACAGGTAAATACAAGACTTTAACTTTAGAAGACAAAATGAAAGTGTTGAGTAAAATAGACGCTGGTTATTCTGTGCAGAATATTTTAAACGAGTTTGGAATTAGTAAGTCTATGTTTTATGATATAAAAAAAGACAGAAAAAAAATTTCCAATTTTGTTTTAAAGCAAGTTACGCCAAATGTTAGTATTGTTAAAAGAAAACGAACGACTGCAGCAAAGCTCAGTAATATTGACGATGCTGTATACACTTGGTACAAGCAGCAACGTTCAGTTGGTGTTCCAGTTAGGGGTGTAGAATTACAGGCAGCGGCAGAAAAATCGACCTGCAAGGTTTGGAAGATGAAGATTATGCAGGTGCTTTTGGAGCTACGTACCAACATTTAGGACATAAGAGAATGGTTGGGTGCCGATGAAGATGACGTAGGCTACCAGAATTTAACAGAGGAAGAGATCGTCTATCAAATGCAAGGTCAGAAAGAAGAAGTTGGAGATGATAGTGACGATGAAGAGGACGACGATAATGTTCCTAAGCCTACACTTTCCAAGGTGCGGGAAAATCTCGATGCAGTTATTAACTTTATTGACACTGACCCAGAATTTCAAAAATACTATTTAATCATCAAAGAAATGCGTCAAGAAATTATTTTAAAAAAATACAACAGGGCAAAACAGTCTACAATTTCAACCTTTTTTAAGCCTGTAGCTTCAGTTCGGGAAGAATCAAAACCGTCAACTTCAGGGACCAGCCATTAATATTACATAACTCTTTGTGTGCTAAAGTGAAAACACTGTCAGTGAAGTTTTTTTTGTTGGTATCGTGAAATTATTTATTCTTCTGTTTTGAAAAATACAATAAAATTAAATTTCCATTAATATTTACGTACATTAATAATTGCAGGTGTGCATTACTTATAAACTTTTTGCGTGTGAACTTAACTTGAAAACATTGATGGTGAAAGATTGTTGTTTATGTGAATTTAGTTATCCATTAATGGATACAAAATGGTATCCAAAACATGTACCTAATAAGGAAAGAAAGATCTTTAGGTAAATTCAATATAAAAATTAAATATAATATATATATATATATATATATATATATATATATATATATTGTAAAACTTCTTTATGTGGGTTGTAAAAATTAAAGTTTAATATGTTTGTTTGGTGTTAAACGTGTCAAAATGTATGCTCTCAGTCGTGTACGGGTAAACCGTATTCTGCTCTGCTGCATTCAAACGTTGCCGCCTCGCCACCTGATTGGCGTACAGCTCTCTGCTATATTACCCAGCTTGCGTCTCGCTTTAACGCCTTCACTTCAATAATTATTAGTCGTAATTCTAAATTAACTGAATCAAACATACAGCATTGCAGATTGAGAACATTTATTAATCCTTTAGAATATTTATCTTGGTTTATTATACATCAAAATCCGTTTTCTGCACCGGCTATTACAATTGTGTAGTTGGTACTTGCTCAGCTCAGTTGTATACAATCAGTCAGTAATGTTAGTTTACAGTAAAAATTATCGTTTTTCTCAGGGGTGTAAAGTCCTTTTGGCTACAGAAATATTTACTTACGGCTAACACACACAAAGTTATAATAATTCTTACAACTAATTACATAAATAAATCGATATCTCATTACATTTGACTAAGTAATCACCAATGAAAACTTGTGAAGCAATTTAGGGTTATGTCTCATTTGCCAGAAGTTCGTTATTAGAAGATTCGTTAATTATTTATCATAATGTACTTTCTTAATAATTGTTAATTTGTTATAGTTAAATAGTGAATTTAAATAAGCATTTATTTTGACTCGGAATAGTGATCAGTGATTTTGAAATAGTTATTTTTAATTCAGACCAAAATTTGTGAGTACGCTTTAAGGGATAATGTTTATACTCATCAGTTACTTGTTGCTGAAGATCCTGATGTCGTCTTCTTCGATAGATAACTCCTGGGCTGTCGTCTTCTTCTATGGATAATTCCTGTCGTCTGTTTCCCTCGTCTCGGCACTTTTCTTTGCTACTTCAGGCCTCGTAATTCTTCAGTTGGTGTCGTCTTCTTCTTTTAGGAGGTTCCACTGATCTTCATATAGTGTCCGTGGTCGTCTTTCTTCGTCACGGCGTCGCTTCGTCTTCTTTGGATCACTACGGTTTGTTAATTTAATTTTTTATAAATAAAAATTTACGTTCAGGATTCCCTGTACTGTTGTAATTGTCTTCCATTAATTTTAAATAGTTTTGAAATTACTTGAAGAATAATAATTTAATTTTAATACGAGAGCTACTCGGTCCACCCTCTGGCGTTGGTTAATAATGACTTACTGAAAATCTAACGGTTTTTTGGCGTTATTTTTCTTGTTGCTATGGTTACTTCATAAATTATGCTAATTTTTCATTGGTTATTAACTCAGGTTATTGTTAAGATTTATCGTCTTTTTTCGTCTATTTCTACCAAAATATCTTCAACTGAAGATTACTACTTTATTCTAATATCTATGGTCATCACATTAGTACCATTCTTCCTAATTTTTTATGATGAACATTTTGATACCCCTCATGCCTACTTTTGGATAGCTAATTACATTTTTACTATTTTCCCAATTTTATATCTTACATATATTTTATTCAAAATTAGTTGTTAATCACATATCTTGGTACTATGAATACCCACTTACATGGTTTAATCATTTGGCACGTTCTGCCTTACCCTTGGATTATTATTTGTTCTCAAATTAATAAATTTATGTTCAACAGTTTGGCCTAGAGCCTAAATTCCATTCTACTTCCATCTGACATTTCTTACTAACATTCCTGGTAACTCTAATACAATTTACAAACAAAACAAACAATAAACATCAGTATCCCTAACTCTAATTCTTACTATTAAATATTTCTTTTCAGGTTCTACCCTGAAATAACTTTTAATTGCTGTTATCTGCTTACCCTACAATTTACTCTATGCTATTATTTTCTGAACACAAACAAAACTCTTAATACTTCCTTAAAGAAACTTAAAGAAACTCTTATAATACTATTGACAAACTGTTCCTTGCATGATATGTCCTATCTACTATTCCCTTCACTTAAATACAGTGTTAGTCCTTCTTAATTTGCTATACATTCTGATACCTTAACTCTTACCTTAATATATAATCTTGATATCTTATTACCTAAATTAACAATATTACAATTAGTTCAATCTTACCTACTAATGCACAGTTTATCACAAATTGTTTATCTGTTTTAACATAGTTGGCTTATATAATATTTAGTTCTACACTCTCACTACACTTTTCCTTTCATTAGAAAGTTACTATAATTACTACCCTGCTCACTTTGTTTCATTATTCTATACCTATCACTTCACTACTTATTTAGTTTTACACACTTTTGGGCTTATTTACTTGTTTATTCATGGGTTGTCTGATTACTTTAAATCACTGTGTGATTATGGTCATGTATAACTATTTACCTCCAAATCACACTGATCACTTTTGGTCATCATTCTAATATTGCTTTTGTTTTGGGCTCAAAGTATTGTTTATAGCGTTTGGCCATTACTACTACAGTTAGTTTGGGGTATGGTTAGCTTCTAACCCCCCTACATTATATTATACAAGTACATTCTTTAAATAACAAGATACATGTGATACTATTACCCTTCATTAATCTTATTGTCCTAGCTACATCTCATATGCTACAGACATCAATTCATTACTAAATTTACAATATTCTGTTCACTTTTTTGGGATGACTTGATTGTACTTAAACTTCTTCTTCACTGTCTCTTGGTTTCTTTGGTTCCTATCCGATCTATTGTGTCAAGTCTGTCAGGTTAATAGTCATTTGTCATTTATTGGGTTACTGGGTTATTGATCTTTAAGTTCATAAGTTTTTTGCCTTTTACTCTTATTTTCAGCTGTTTATTTTATAATTAAATACCATTGAATTCTTGCTACCTTATGTCATGTTACATAATGCATCGCCACCAAAATTGATTATTTCGAAACAAAGATTATTAGATTTTTTCTGAAATCATCAATATAGTTCATTTTATCAAGTTGTTATTATTCAGGAGTTCCTCCATCGCTACTTCTTCATTATTCATTCTTTATTAAGTCATGGTTCATAATATAATAATTGGTATTATTTTCTGTCTTTATTATTCCCCTTTATGTTCTATTTCCCTAAAATTTTTCTTCTCTCTCCTTCATATAAATTGGTAATAGTCAGAGGGCACATGTGGCTCTATTACTCTGCTATCCATTTATACACATTTTGAGTTCAGAGGCCTTGCCTATCTGCTCAATAACATATGTTGGACGTATCTCAACATAAAATCATCACATAATAATATTCATAATAATTATAATAATAGTCGTTCATTTCCGACTCACATAATATTAATACAATAAAACACTTTTGGGATTAATTATTCTTTCTTTCATACAACTCATGACTTTTCATCTCAATAACTTATTAGGATTCCTTTGTTTTAAGCTTGTGGCGATATTTAATAGGCATTTAGTATTGTTTTAAGAGCTTATTCTATATGGTAGTGATTCTATTTGTCATCACTTTAATGCTCATTGATATTTAATTAACATTGTAGCTGGTTTTGACTCATTTATATTTTTTCATTGATAGCTCAGCTAATCTGCCAGTGTTGTTTTTTATTTGATTGTTTTGGTTTCTTCTTTTGTGAAACATTAATTTCTATTTATCCCCTTTTTGTGATAGGGTTTGTTAATGATGTTATGTAGCGTCATCATTATTTGTGTAATATTTAATTATTTTATATCTCAATTTTTATGATATTTCATTATACATTTTCAAAATTACATGTGTTTACACGTTTTGTTTCACACTTGGTCGTAAGTTTAGCCTTACTTTGTTTTGAACTTAGCTTATCTTTCTTCTAAATTCCCTCTCATTTATAATAATAATGGTTCCAATCAAATACTTACTGTAAGTTGTGCTTACATTACTTTTGAATTTTGATAATAGTTACTTACAAAATTCTTTTTAATTTTCTGACACTGGTTCATAATACTTTTTTAAAGAAGACTGGTTATAAGTCCCTTTTATCTTTTTAGTTGTGATTTCACTTATGACATAGGTATTATTTTTATTATCTTTCAATATGAGGTAGGGTCCATTATATAACAACAGTAATTTCTTCGTAATTCCCTCTCTGGAACTTGGTAATTCTCGGTTTCGTATTAATACCTTTTCTCCTTCACTGTACCGGATTGCCTTTGGTTGCATTTTGTGATATTTAGCCTTTTTCTTTTCTGTTTGCTCCGCTATTTTACTATAAAATTTGGCATTATCAAATTGGTATATTGGATTGGTGGGGAAATTGACAAGTTCTTCTATGGCTCGAGGTGGTGGTTTTCCGTACATGATGGTGTACAGGGTATCCTTAATGGATTCATGGTATGCGAGATTTATGAAATTTTCAGTGGCTTCGAGGTATTCGCTCCACTTGCGTTGCTGGTCGTGGCAGTATGTACGGAGAATTCTCCCAACTTCACGGAGCACTCTTTCCGCTGGGTTGCTGTTTGGGTGGTAAATTGAAGTCTTGTATGTTCGGATACCCAGATCCATTAATGTGTCCTTCCATCGTCTTCCTCGGAATTGAGTACCATGGTCAGTGATAATATTCATGGGACTACCCACCTCAGTAATGTATCTTTGTGTGACAATGTTCAATACCTTGTTTGTAGTAGCACGGTTGATTGGGTATAATTTAATAAATTTTGAGTAATGGTCCATAATAATGATGATGAATTTGTGCTGCTTTCTATCTCCACTTCGTGGCATAGGTCCACATATGTCTAGGAAAACTCGTTCCATTTTATTTGCAGAGGTTATTGCTTGCATGATTCCTTCCTTTCTGTCGTTGTTGCATTTGACAAGCTGACATATGTGACAGTGTTTTATGGTTTTTCTCACCCTTCGGTTAATATCCTTCAGGTATGTGTGTTCTTCTAACGCTTTTGTCACCTTCAGTGCTCCCATGTGTCCGTACCTGAGGTGGTACTCCATTATCATCTCAGTTGCGGTTTCTTTAGGTATCAACAGCTTCCACATATTCTGGTTAGGTTTAGTTTTAACAAACAAAATATCTTCATGAATGCAATAGTACTGAGTTGCTTTTTCTTCCTGTCGATCCAGTCTCTCTCGGATTTGATTTAATCTTGCATCCTCTTTCTGGTGTTGTATCACCTTGTTCACTATCACTTCTAGGTCAGAGTTATTTTTCATGATGTTAAATACCTTCACAATGGTCTCCTTTTCTCCATCAAAGGTTTGTTGTTCAGTGTTGATCCGTGATAGCACATCAGCTGCTGTATTTTTGCTACCAGGGATATACTCCCAGTTGATGTGATATTCTTGGAGAGCAAGAATCCATCTGGCTAGTCGACCATGGCTGAGTTTGCAGTTTTTCAAAAATGAAATGGATTTATGGTCGGTGCGCACGGTGATGGGATACCCAAGTATGTAAGTCCGAAATTTTGCACATGAAAAGACCACACTCAACAGTTCTTTTTCAGTTACATGATAATTGCGCTCACATTGGTTTAAGGTACGGCTGGCGAAGCTTATCACTTGGTGGTTTCCATCTTTGTCTTCTTGGTAAAGCACCGATCCCAAGCTAATGTCGCTTGCGTCGCAGTTCATGAAAAAGGGTCTATTGAAATCGGGATGGTTTAACATGATAGTGTCGAGGAAGTGTGTTTTGATAGTGTTGAAGATGGCATCCTGTTCTGAGCCCCACATCCACTTGTTTTTGGATGATAGCTGTGGTGCTAGTCTAGTAGTCAGTTCTGAATAATTCTGCTGGAACTTTCTGTAGTAGTTACAGATGCCCAGAAACGACTGTAACTGCTTCTTATTTCTTGGGGTAGGAAAGCATTGAATGGCATCTACCTTATCAATTGACGGTGTTATTCCCTGTCGTGACAGGTTGAATCCAAGGAATTGGACTTCTGCTGCTATTAGTTTAGATTTCTCGAGTTTTAATGTTACATTGTTAATAGATAATTTTTCTAACACTTTTTCAACTCTCATACAATGCTCCTCCCAATTTGATGAGGTGATCAACAGATCATCAACGTATACAGTGGTATAGCTCATAGTTTCGGGACCCAGTATCTGGTCCATGCAGCGAACAAATATTGCTACAGAGTTTACCAGCCCAAAAGGTAGTCGCTTGAACTGGTAGTTCCTGCCTTCAAATATGAATGCTACGTACTGTCGGCTGGCTGGGTGCAGTTCTACCTGCCAGTACCCGCAGACCGTATCCCATGTGCTAATAAATTGCGTTCCATGGAACTTCTTGAGGATTTCCTCGATCTCGCCAGGAGATGTTCTGTCGTTGATCAGTATTTTATTTATTTCTCGAGCGTCGAGACACAAGCGTACTCTTCCATCTTTTTTCGTGACAGCAACTATTGGACTAGTGTATTGTGAACAGCTATATTCTATGATGTCTTCCTCCATCATCTTACTAATTTCTGTGCGTACTGCTTCCTTGGCTGCGTACGCTATGGGATAGGATTTTTTATTGAAATTGGCCACTTCTTTAAATCTTAACTCGCATTGATACCCCCGTACCTTTCCTGGTTGGTCGGAAAATACATGCCGGTACTTGTTGTAAATTCGTATTAACTTCTCCACCTCTTGCTCTGTCATTGGATTCCCATCTTGGGTTCCTCGGAATTGCCGGATCTCCTCCAATTTTTGATGCCATAGAATGTCATTATTTGCTTGACTGTTTGGCTTCACTTCCCACCTCCGGTCTGGTGAATCACGAACTGTTCTTATACTGTATATTTTACTCATTGGTAGGACCCCTTTGCTGCCAGTTAATTCAGCTACCCATTCTCTGCCTTCATATTTCATGGTTACTTTCGATAATTCCATATCGATAACTGCAGAGTATTTCCTCAATATGTCACACCCAATTAGGATGTCAAATGGTATGTTGTGAGCGATCAAAAATATCATAGGTAGTGTCACGCCATTACTTATGACTTCTAGTGACACTTGTCTCTTTATTGTCTTATTTTGCCTACCAGTGGCTCCTATTAAAATAATGTTGCTTATTGGTAACGTTGGTAAGTTGGTCTTACCTTCTTTTTGAATTTTGTCATACATGTTTATATCAATTAGTGACACATTTGCGCCTGTGTCTATCATAAATTTTATATTTACATTATGTACTTTAGCGGTAACATAGGCAATTTCATTATCCGGGTGCTTGGTCAATGAGGAATTTTCTTCCATAAGCTCCTCTCGGATATTTTTCAGATAATGATTCTGAATTATTATAATAGTGTTGTCATTTGTCTCGTCAGTCTGTGTCGTTATTAACCCAATAGATCGGATCAGTGACGGGTCCTTCGGTATTTTCACTGCCGCTGTTCGTTTAAATGCTGGCCGTTACCTTCGGCGCGGTCCTCTGTTCTGACGGGGTGATTATTCTCCGTGTTCTGCCTCCTCTCAATCGAGTGGTCGTTACGAGTTATTTGTTCTCGACCTCTTCTGTTCTCTTCGGCACTCCGGCTCCTCGGTCTTCTATAACTGCGTCTCCCGTCATTTCTACCTTCTGCATTTATATAGTTCACCCGTCGTCTGTATGTTTGATTCTGTGTCGACGGGTTATTATTATGGTACTGGTTATTTGGTCTGTTATACCCACCTCCATTTTGGTTGTTTCCCCTGTTGTAAGGATAGTTACCATTATTATTGTTATTGGGGTAATTCTGATTGTGGTTTCTTGGGTAATTATTGTTGTTGTTTTGATTATGGAACCCTCGATAATTATTGGGGTTAGATGGCGGATGGTTGGCCGGGATGTGGTTTCCCTGTGGTCCACTTGGCTGATTTCGGTTGTCATAATTTCTATAGTTTGGTGAATTCTTTTGTCTGTTCAAGACATAGTGTTTCTCCCGCTCGTACTCTCCCAATAATGCGGCCATCTCTTGTATAGTTTTAATGCGTCCGCTTAAACGGCTTTTCGTGATCTCACCGTCATAGTGATATGCCAATTGCGTCACTAGGCACTCTTCCGGGATGTTGGGTTCAAGGTTCCTTGCTATGCTCACCTTACCTAAAAAGTAAGTGGTTGGTGACTGTCCTAGGTAAGGGTCGAATCTGCCATTGCTTATATTGTTTCTCACCACGTGCTGAGTTGCCTCCGACCAGTATTTGTCTTTGAATAATTTCTTGAATTCATTGAAATTATTTATGTCTGGTCTTACCACCGTCCACCAATTATCATGGACTTCTTTAAACATGTCATCTATCATGCTTTTCATTACAGTCCACCTTGTCTCTCTGGTTCGGGCTAAGTTTTCCTCCACTCGTTCTATAAACTCAATTGGATTACGTTTATAGTTTTTAAAGTTTATGGTCTCCCTATTTTCACTACATGACACATGTGAGGTCATGATTGGTCGATCCTTCAATGCGTTAATCTCCTCTTGTAGGCGTAATTCTCTAGCCCTAAATTCAGCTATTTTCCCTTCTTGGGCGGTTGTGGTGTCTTTCACTTCACTTACTGACGCATCCAATCTGCTATAGTTCTCTTCTACTCTGGTTTGTATCTGTTCTAATTTGTTGTTGGTTTCTTTTTGGAGTCCTTCAACCCTCCTCTTACCTTCGCCTTCAACTTCATTCACCTTGATTAAAACTTCTTCTCGGACTTGCATCACTACTTCGCTGGTTTTCTCTACCTTCTCTTCCGTTTCCATTACAGTTTGTTTCAGTTCTTCTCTGTACTCAGTTAACTGTTGCTGTAATGTATCTTGGTTATATTCAATTTTGTCATTCAACGTTTCAATGTCCTCCTTCATGAGTCTCAAGGTTTCACTGGTTTTCTCATTACTCTTCTCTATTTTCTCTCCTATCAACTTATTCTCCTCCTTCATCTTCCGTTCTAAAGTTTTGATATTCCTCTTGTTACTCTCCTCATTCCTGTCGAATTTTTCGTTCATGGACTCGAATTTCTTATTCAATTCTTCTTTAGTGCTGTCCAGTTTCTTCTCCATCTTCTCATTATTTTTGTCCAATTTTTCGTCTATTTTCTCCTCATTCCGGTCGAATTTTTCGTCCATTTGCTTTTTCAACTCCTCCTTATTCTTATCCATTTTCTCATTCATTGTTCCGAACTGTTCCATCATAATTCTCATCAGATTATCTAAATTCGCTCCTTCCGTGGTCCTGGTTGGCTCTGCTGGGGCTAATATTTCTTCTATGTCTTCCACTGAAGTTATTTCCTTTTCTTCCATTCGAACGTCTCTCTCGATCTCCTTTTCTAATCTCCTTGCTTCCTCTTCTGCCTCCTTTTCACGTAGTAATGTCTGGAGTCTCGTCCCGTGTTTTGCCGGTTCCATTTCTATAGTCGCCGCTAGAATCTGTAAAGTTTAAAGATATGTTTCCTCACCTATTCTAGCCCTACTAGTTGGCGCGCCACTTTGTAAAACTTCTTTATGTGGGTTGTAAAAATTAAAGTTTAATATGTTTGTTTGGTGTTAAACGTGTCAAAATGTATGCTCTCAGTCGTGTACGGGTAAACCGTATTCTGCTCTGCTGCATTCAAACGTTGCCGCCTCGCCACCTGATTGGCGTACAGCTCTCTGCTATATTACCCAGCTTGCGTCTCGCTTTAACGCCTTCACTTCAATAATTATTAGTCGTAATTCTAAATTAACTGAATCAAACATACAGCATTGCAGATTGAGAACATTTATTAATCCTTTAGAATATTTATCTTGGTTTATTATACATCAAAATCCGTTTTCTGCACCGGCTATTACAATTGTGTAGTTGGTACTTGCTCAGCTCAGTTGTATACAATCAGTCAGTAATGTTAGTTTACAGTAAAAATTATCGTTTTTCTCAGGGGTGTAAAGTCCTTTTGGCTACAGAAATATTTACTTACGGCTAACACACACAAAGTTATAATAATTCTTACAACTAATTACATAAATAAATCGATATCTCATTACATTTGACTAAGTAATCACCAATGAAAACTTGTGAAGCAATTTAGGGTTATGTCTCATTTGCCAGAAGTTCGTTATTAGAAGATTCGTTAATTATTTATCATAATGTACTTTCTTAATAATTGTTAATTTGTTATAGTTAAATAGTGAATTTAAATAAGCATTTATTTTGACTCGGAATAGTGATCAGTGATTTTGAAATAGTTATTTTTAATTCAGACCAAAATTTGTGAGTACGCTTTAAGGGATAATGTTTATACTCATCAGTTACTTGTTGCTGAAGATCCTGATGTCGTCTTCTTCGATAGATAACTCCTGGGCTGTCGTCTTCTTCTATGGATAATTCCTGTCGTCTGTTTCCCTCGTCTCGGCACTTTTCTTTGCTACTTCAGGCCTCGTAATTCTTCAGTTGGTGTCGTCTTCTTCTTTTAGGAGGTTCCACTGATCTTCATATAGTGTCCGTGGTCGTCTTTCTTCGTCACGGCGTCGCTTCGTCTTCTTTGGATCACTACGGTTTGTTAATTTAATTTTTTATAAATAAAAATTTACGTTCAGGATTCCCTGTACTGTTGTAATTGTCTTCCATTAATTTTAAATAGTTTTGAAATTACTTGAAGAATAATAATTTAATTTTAATACGAGAGCTACTCGGTCCACCCTCTGGCGTTGGTTAATAATGACTTACTGAAAATCTAACGGTTTTTTGGCGTTATTTTTCTTGTTGCTATGGTTACTTCATAAATTATGCTAATTTTTCATTGGTTATTAACTCAGGTTATTGTTAAGATTTATCGTCTTTTTTCGTCTATTTCTACCAAAATATCTTCAACTGAAGATTACTACTTTATTCTAATATCTATGGTCATCACATTAGTACCATTCTTCCTAATTTTTTATGATGAACATTTTGATACCCCTCATGCCTACTTTTGGATAGCTAATTACATTTTTACTATTTTCCCAATTTTATATCTTACATATATTTTATTCAAAATTAGTTGTTAATCACATATCTTGGTACTATGAATACCCACTTACATGGTTTAATCATTTGGCACGTTCTGCCTTACCCTTGGATTATTATTTGTTCTCAAATTAATAAATTTATGTTCAACAGTTTGGCCTAGAGCCTAAATTCCATTCTACTTCCATCTGACATTTCTTACTAACATTCCTGGTAACTCTAATACAATTTACAAACAAAACAAACAATAAACATCAGTATCCCTAACTCTAATTCTTACTATTAAATATTTCTTTTCAGGTTCTACCCTGAAATAACTTTTAATTGCTGTTATCTGCTTACCCTACAATTTACTCTATGCTATTATTTTCTGAACACAAACAAAACTCTTAATACTTCCTTAAAGAAACTTAAAGAAACTCTTATAATACTATTGACAAACTGTTCCTTGCATGATATGTCCTATCTACTATTCCCTTCACTTAAATACAGTGTTAGTCCTTCTTAATTTGCTATACATTCTGATACCTTAACTCTTACCTTAATATATAATCTTGATATCTTATTACCTAAATTAA
This sequence comes from Magicicada septendecula, assembly GCA_034769895.1. NCBI lineage: Eukaryota > Metazoa > Arthropoda > Insecta > Hemiptera > Cicadidae > Magicicada > Magicicada septendecula. Next base: position 13,910 of record JAWRYS010000954.1, on the reverse strand, counting down.
CAATATTACAATTAGTTCAATCTTACCTACTAATGCACAGTTTATCACAAATTGTTTATCTGTTTTAACATAGTTGGCTTATATAATATTTAGTTCTACACTCTCACTACACTTTTCCTTTCATTAGAAAGTTACTATAATTACTACCCTGCTCACTTTGTTTCATTATTCTATACCTATCACTTCACTACTTATTTAGTTTTACACACTTTTGGGCTTATTTACTTGTTTATTCATGGGTTGTCTGATTACTTTAAATCACTGTGTGATTATGGTCATGTATAACTATTTACCTCCAAATCACACTGATCACTTTTGGTCATCATTCTAATATTGCTTTTGTTTTGGGCTCAAAGTATTGTTTATAGCGTTTGGCCATTACTACTACAGTTAGTTTGGGGTATGGTTAGCTTCTAACCCCCCTACATTATATTATACAAGTACATTCTTTAAATAACAAGATACATGTGATACTATTACCCTTCATTAATCTTATTGTCCTAGCTACATCTCATATGCTACAGACATCAATTCATTACTAAATTTACAATATTCTGTTCACTTTTTTGGGATGACTTGATTGTACTTAAACTTCTTCTTCACTGTCTCTTGGTTTCTTTGGTTCCTATCCGATCTATTGTGTCAAGTCTGTCAGGTTAATAGTCATTTGTCATTTATTGGGTTACTGGGTTATTGATCTTTAAGTTCATAAGTTTTTTGCCTTTTACTCTTATTTTCAGCTGTTTATTTTATAATTAAATACCATTGAATTCTTGCTACCTTATGTCATGTTACATAATGCATCGCCACCAAAATTGATTATTTCGAAACAAAGATTATTAGATTTTTTCTGAAATCATCAATATAGTTCATTTTATCAAGTTGTTATTATTCAGGAGTTCCTCCATCGCTACTTCTTCATTATTCATTCTTTATTAAGTCATGGTTCATAATATAATAATTGGTATTATTTTCTGTCTTTATTATTCCCCTTTATGTTCTATTTCCCTAAAATTTTTCTTCTCTCTCCTTCATATAAATTGGTAATAGTCAGAGGGCACATGTGGCTCTATTACTCTGCTATCCATTTATACACATTTTGAGTTCAGAGGCCTTGCCTATCTGCTCAATAACATATGTTGGACGTATCTCAACATAAAATCATCACATAATAATATTCATAATAATTATAATAATAGTCGTTCATTTCCGACTCACATAATATTAATACAATAAAACCACTTTTGGGATTAATTATTCTTTCTTTCATACAACTCATGACTTTTCATCTCAATAACTTATTAGGATTCCTTTGTTTTAAGCTTGTGGCGATATTTAATAGGCATTTAGTATTGTTTTAAGAGCTTATTCTATATGGTAGTGATTCTATTTGTCATCACTTTAATGCTCATTGATATTTAATTAACATTGTAGCTGGTTTGACTCATTTATATTTTTTCATTGATAGCTCAGCTAATCTGCCAGTGTTGTTTTTTATTTGATTGTTTTGGTTTCTTCTTTTGTGAAACATTAATTTCTATTTATCCCCTTTTTGTGATAGGGTTTGTTAATGATGTTATGTAGCGTCATCATTATTTGTGTAATATTTAATTATTTTATATCTCAATTTTTATGATATTTCATTATACATTTTCAAAATTACATGTGTTTACCACGTTTTGTTTCACACTTGGTCGTAAGTTTAGCCTTACTTTGTTTTGAACTTAGCTTATCTTTCTTCTAAATTCCCTCTCATTTATAATAATAATGGTTCCAATCAAATACTTACTGTAAGTTGTGCTTACATTACTTTTGAATTTTGATAATAGTTACTTACAAAATTCTTTTTAATTTTCTGACACTGGTTCATAATACTTTTTTAAAGAAGACTGGTTATAAGTCCCTTTTATCTTTTTAGTTGTGATTTCACTTATGACATAGGTATTATTTTTATTATCTTTCAATATGAGGTAGGGTCCATTATATAACAACAGTAATTTCTTCGTAATTCCCTCTCTGGAACTTGGTAATTCTCGGTTTCGTATTAATACCTTTTCCTCCTTCACTGTACCGGATTGCCTTTGGTTGCATTTTGTGATATTTAGCCTTTTTCTTTTCTGTTTGCTCCGCTATTTTACTATAAAATTTGGCATTATCAAATTGGTATATTGGATTGGTGGGGAAATTGACAAGTTCTTCTATGGCTCGAGGTGGTGGTTTTCCGTACATGATGGTGTACAGGGTATCCTTAATGGATTCATGGTATGCGAGATTTATGAAATTTTCAGTGGCTTCGAGGTATTCGCTCCACTTGCGTTGCTGGTCGTGGCAGTATGTACGGAGAATTCTCCCAACTTCACGGAGCACTCTTTCCGCTGGGTTGCTGTTTGGGTGGTAAATTGAAGTCTTGTATGTTCGGATACCCAGATCCATTAATGTGTCCTTCCATCGTCTTCCTCGGAATTGAGTACCATGGTCAGTGATAATATTCAATGGGACTACCCACCTCAGTAATGTATCTTTGTGTGACAATGTTCAATACCTTGTTTGTAGTAGCACGGTTGATTGGGTATAATTTAATAAATTTTGAGTAATGGTCCATAATAATGATGATGAATTTGTGCTGCTTTCTACCTCCACTTCGTGGCATAGGTCCACATATGTCTAGGAAAACTCGTTCCATTTTATTTGCAGAGGTTATTGCTTGCATGATTCCTTCCTTTCTGTCGTTGTTGCATTTGACAAGCTGACATATGTGACAGTGTTTTATGGTTTTTCTCACCCTTCGGTTAATATCCTTCAGGTATGTGTGTTCTTCTAACGCTTTTGTCACCTTCAGTGCTCCCATGTGTCCGTTACCTGAGGTGGTACTTCCATTATCATCTCAGTTGCGGTTTCTTTAGGTATCAACAGCTTCCACATATTCTGGTTAGGTTTAGTTTTAACAAACAAAATATCTTCATGAATGCAATAGTACTGAGTTGCTTTTTCTTCCTGTCGATCCAGTCTCTCTCGGATTTGATTTAATCTTGCATCCTCTTTCTGGTGTTGTATCACCTTGTTCACTATCACTTCTAGGTCAGAGTTATTTTTCATGATGTTAAATACCTTCACAATGGTCTCCTTTTCTCCATCAAAGGTTTGTTGTTCAGTGTTGATCCGTGATAGCACATCAGCTGCTGTATTTTTGCTACCAGGGATATACTCCCAGTTGATGTGATATTCTTGGAGAGCAAGAATCCATCTGGCTAGTCGACCATGGGCTGAGTTTGCAGTTTTTCAAAAATGAAATGGATTTATGGTCGGTGCGCACGGTGATGGATACCCAAGTATGTAAGTCCGAAATTTTGCACATGAAAAGACCACACTCAACAGTTCTTTTTCAGTTACATGATAAATTGCGCTCACATTGGTTTAAGGTACGGCTGGCGAAGCTTATCACTTGGTGGTTTCCATCTTTGTCTTCTTGGTAAAGCACCGATCCCAAGCTAATGTCGCTTGCGTCGCAGTTCATGAAAAAGGGTCTATTGAAATCGGGATGGTTTAACATGATAGTGTCGAGGAAGTGTGTTTTGATAGTGTTGAAGATGGCATCCTGTTCTGAGCCCCACATCCACTTGTTTTTGGATGATAGCTGTGGTGCTAGTCTAGTAGTCAGTTCTGAATAATTCTGCTGGAACTTTCTGTAGTAGTTACAGATGCCCAGAAACGACTGTAACTGCTTCTTATTTCTTGGGGTAGGAAAGCATTGAATGGCATCTACCTTATCAATTGACGGTGTTATTCCCTGTCGTGACAGGTTGAATCCAAGGAATTGGACTTCTGCTGCTATTAGTTTAGATTTCTCGAGTTTTAATGTTACATTGTTAATAGATATTTTTCTAACACGTTTTCAACTCTCATACAATGCTCCTCCCAATTTGATGAGGTGATCAACAGATCATCAACGTATACAGTGGTATAGCTCATAGTTTCGGGACCCAGTATCTGGTCCATGCAGCGAACAAATATTGCTACAGAGTTTACCAGCCCAAAGGTAGTCGCTTGAACTGGTAGTTCCTGCTTCAAATATGAATGCTACGTACTGTCGGCTGGCTGGTGCAGTTCTACCTGCCAGTACCCGCAGACCGTATCCCCATGTGCTAATAAATTGCGTTCCATGGAACTTCTTGAGGATTCCTCGATCTCGCCAGGAGATGTTCTGTCGTTGATCAGTATTTTATTTATTTCTCGAGCGTCGAGACACAAGCGTACTCTTCCATCTTTTTTCGTGACAGCAACTATTGGACTAGTGTATTGTGAACAGCTATATTTCTATGATGTCTTCCTCCATCATCTTACTAATTTCTGTGCGTACTGCTTCCTTGGCTGCGTACGCTATGGGATAGGATTTTTTATTGAAATTGGCCACTTCTTTAAATCTTAACTCGCATTGATACCCCCGTACCTTTCCTGGTTGGTCGGAAAATACATGCCGGTACTTGTTGTAAATTCGTATTAACTTCTCCACCTCTTGCTCTGTCATTGGATTCCCATCTTGGGTTCCTCGGAATTGCCGGATCTCTCCAATTTTTTGATGCCATAGAATGTCATTATTGCTTGACTGTTTGGCTTCACTTCCCACCTCCGGTCTGGTGAATCACGAACTGTTCTTATACTGTATATTTTACTCATTGGTAGGACCCCTTTGCTGCCAGTTAATTCAGCTACCCATTCTCTGCCTTCATATTTCATGGTTACTTTCGATAATTCCATATCGATAACTGCAGAGTATTTCCTCAATATGTCACACCCAATTAGGATGTCAAATGGTATGTTGTGAGCGATCAAAAATATCATAGGTAGTGTCACGCCATTACTTATGACTTCTAGTGACACTTGTCTCTTTATTGTCTTATTTTTGCCTACCAGTGGCTCCTATTAAAATAATGTTGCTTATTGGTAACGTTGGTAAGTTGGTCTTACCTTCTTTTGAATTTTGTCATACATGTTTATATCAATTAGTGACACATTTGCGCCTGTGTCTATCATAAATTTTATATTTACATTATGTACTTTAGCGGTAACATAGGCAATTTCATTATCCGGGTGCTTGGTCAATGAGGAATTTTCTTCCATAAGCTCCTCTCGGATATTTTTCAGATAATGATTCTGAATTATTATAATAGTGTTGTCATTTGTCTCGTCAGTCTGTGTCGTTATTAACCCAATAGATCGGATCAGTGACGGGTCCTTCGGTATTTTCACTGCCGCTGTTCGTTTAAATGCTGGCCGTTACCTTCGGCGCGGTCCTCTGTTCTGACGGGGTGATTATTCTCCGTGTTCTGCCTCCTCTCAATCGAGTGGTCGTTACGAGTTATTTGTTCTCGACCTCTTCTGTTCTCTTCGGCACTCCGGCTCCTCGGTCTTCTATAACTGCGTCTCCGTCATTTCTACCTTCTGCATTTATATAGTTCACCCGTCGTCTGTATGTTTGATTCTGTGTCGACGGGTTATTATTATGGTACTGGTTATTTGGTCTGTTATACCCACCTCCATTTTGGTTGTTTCCCCTGTTGTAAGGATAGTTACCATTATTATTGTTATTGGGGTAATTCTGATTGTGGTTTCTTGGGTAATTATTGTTGTTGTTTTGATTATGGAACCCTCGATAATTATTGGGGTTAGATGGCGGATGGTTGGCCGGGATGTGTTTCCCTGTGGTCCACTTGGCTGATTTCGGTTGTCATAATTTCTATAGTTTGGTGAATTCTTTTGTCTGTTCAAGACATAGTGTTTCTCCCGCTCGTACTCTCCCAATAATGCGGCCATCTCTTGTATAGTTTTAATGCGTCCGCTTAAACGCTTTTCGTGATCTCACCGTCATAGTGATATGCCAATTGCGTCACTAGGCACTCTTCCGGGATGTTGGGTTCAAGGTTCCTTGCTATGCTCACCTTACCTAAAAAGTAAGTGGTTGGTGACTGTCCTAGTAAGGGGTCGAATCTGCCATTGCTTATATTGTTTCTCACCACGTGCTGAGTTGCCTCCGACCAGTATTTGTCTTTGAATAATTTCTTGAATTCATTGAAATTATTTATGTCTGGTCTTACCACGTCCACCAATTATCATGGACTTCTTTAAACATGTCATCTATCATGCTTTTCATTACAGTCCACCTTGTCTCTCTGGTTCGGGCTAAGTTTTCCTCCACTCGTTCTATAAACTCAATTGGATTACGTTTATAGTTTTTAAAGTTTATGGTCTCCCCTATTTTCACTACATGACACATGTGAGGTCATGATTGGTCGATCCTTCAATGCGTTAATCTCCTCTTGTAGGCGTAATTCTCTAGCCCTAAATTCAGCTATTTTCCCTTCTTGGGCGGTTGTGGTGTCTTTCACTTCACTTACTGACGCATCCAATCTGCTATAGTTCTCTTCTACTCTGGTTTGTATCTGTTCTAATTTGTTGTTGGTTTCTTTTTGGAGTCCTTCAACCCTCCTCTTACCTTCGCCTTCAACTTCATTCACCTTGATTAAAACTTCTTCTCGGACTTGCATCACTACTTCGCTGGTTTTCTCTACCTTCTCTTCCGTTTCCATTACAGTTTGTTTCAGTTCTTCTCTGTACTCAGTTAACTGTTGCTGTAATGTATCTTGGTTATATTCAATTTTGTCATTCAACGTTTCAATGTCCTCCTTCATGAGTCTCAAGGTTTTCACTGGTTTTCTCATTACTCTTCTCTATTTCTCTCTCCTATCAACTTATTCTCCTCCTTCATCTTCCGTTCTAAAGTTTTGATATTCCTCTTGTTACTCTCCTCATTCCTGTCGAATTTTTCGTTCATGGACTCGAATTTCTTATTCAATTCTTCTTTAGTGCTGTCCAGTTTCTTCTCCATCTTCTCATTATTTTTGTCCCATTTTTCGTCTATTTTCTCCTCATTCCGGTCGAATTTTTCGTCCATTTGCTTTTTCAACTCCTCCTTATTCTTATCCATTTTCTCATTCATTGTTCCGAACTGTTCCATCATAATTCTCATCAGATTATCTAAATTCGCTCCTTCCGTGGTCCTGGTTGGCTCTGCTGGGGCTAATATTTCTTCTATGTCTTCCACTGAAGTTATTTCCTTTTCTTCCATTCGAACGTCTCTCTCGATCTCCTTTTCTAATCTCCTTGCTTCCTCTTCTGCCTCCTTTTCACGTAGTAATGTCTGGAGTCTCGTCCCGTGTTTTGCCGGTTCCATTTCTATAGTCGCCGCTAGAATCTGTAAAGTTTAAAGATATGTTTCCTCACCTATTCTAGCCCTACTAGTTGGCGCGCCACTTTGTAAAACTTCTTTATGTGGGTTGTAAAAATTAAAGTTTAATATGTTTGTTTGGTGTTAAACGTGTCAAAATGTATGCTCTCAGTCGTGTACGGGTAAACCGTATTCTGCTCTGCTGCATTCAAACGTTGCCGCCTCGCCACCTGATTGGCGTACAGCTCTCTGCTATATTACCCAGCTTGCGTCTCGCTTTAAACGCCTTCACTTCAATAATTATTAGTCGTAATTCTAAATTAACTGAATCAAACATACAGCATTGCAGATTGAGAACATTTATTAATCCTTTAGAATATTTATCTTGGTTTATTATACATCAAAATCCGTTTTCTGCACCGGCTATTACAATTGTGTAGTTGGTACTTGCTCAGCTCAGTTGTATACAATCAGTCAGTAATGTTAGTTTACAGTAAAAATTATCGTTTTTCTCAGGGGTGTAAAGTCCTTTTGGCTACAGAAATATTTACTTACGGCTAACACACACAAAGTTATAATAATTCTTACAACTAATTACATAAATAAATCGATATCTCATTACATTTGACTAAGTAATCACCAATGAAAACTTGTGAAGCAATTTAGGGTTATGTCTCATTTGCCAGAAGTTCGTTATTAGAAGATTCGTTAATTATTTATCATAATGTACTTTCTTAATAATTGTTAATTTGTTATAGTTAAATAGTGATTTAAATAAGCATTTATTTTGACTCGGAATAGTGATCAGTGATTTTGAAATAGTTATTTTTAATTCAGACCAAAATTTGTGAGTACGCTTTAAGGGATAATGTTTATACTCATCAGTTACTTGTTGCTGAAGATCCTGATGTCGTCTTCTTCGATAGATAACTCCTGGGCTGTCGTCTTCTTCTATGGATAATTCCTGTCGTCTGTTTCCCCTCGTCTCGGCACTTTTCTTTGCTACTTCAGGCCTCGTAATTCTTCAGTTGGTGTCGTCTTCTTCTTTTAGGAGGTTCCACTGATCTTCATATAGTGTCCGTGGTCGTCTTTCTTCGTCACGGCGTCGCTTCGTCTTCTTTGGATCACTACGGTTTGTTAATTTAATTTTTTATAAATAAAAATTTACGTTCAGGATTCCTGTACTGTTGTAATTGTCTTCCATTAATTTTAAATAGTTTTGAAATTACTTGAAGAATAATAATTTAATTTTAATACGAGAGCTACTCGGTCCACCCTCTGGCGTTGGTTAATAATGACTTACTGAAAATCTAACGGTTTTTTGGCGTTATTTTTCTTGTTGCTATGGTTACTTCATAAATTATGCTAATTTTTCATTGGTTATTAACTCAGGTTATTGTTAAGATTTATCGTCTTTTTTCGTCTATTTCTACCAAATATCTTCAACTGAAGATTACTACTTTATTCTAATATCTATGGTCATCACATTAGTAACCATTCTTCCTAATTTTTTATGATGAACATTTTGATACCCCTCATGCCTACTTTTGGATAGCTAATTACATTTTTACTATTTTCCCAATTTTATATCTTACATATATTTTATTCAAAATTAGTTGTTAATCACATATCTTGGTACTATGAATACCCACTTACATGGTTTAATCATTTGGCACGTTCTGCCTTACCCTTGGATTATTATTTGTTCTCAAATTAATAAATTTATGTTCAACAGTTTGGCTAGAGCCTAAATTCCATTCTACTTCCATCTGACATTTCTACTAACATTCCTGGTAACTCTAATACAATTTACAAACAAAACAAACAATAAACATCAGTATCCCTAACTCTAATTCTTACTATTAAATATTTCTTTTCAGGTTCTACCCTGAAATAACTTTTAATTGCTGTTATCTGCTTACCCCTACAATTTACTCTATGCTATTATTTTCTGAACACAAACAAAACTCTTAATACTTCCTTAAAGAAACTTAAAGAAACTCTTATAATACTATTGACAAACTGTTCCTTGCATGATATGTCCCTATCTACTATTCCCTTCACTTAAATACAGTGTTAGTCCTTCTTAATTTGCTATACATTCTGATACCTTAACTCTTACCTTAATATATAATCTTGATATCTTATTACCTAAATTAACAATATTACAATTAGTTCAATCTTACCTACTAATGCACAGTTTATCACAAATTGTTTATCTGTTTTAACATAGTTGGCTTATATAATATTTAGTTCTACACTCTCACTACACTTTTCCTTTCATTAGAAAGTTACTATAATTACTACCCTGCTCACTTTGTTTCATTATTCTATACCTATCACTTCACTACTTATTTAGTTTTACACACTTTTGGGCTTATTTACTTGTTTATTCATGGGTTGTCTGATTACTTTAAATCACTGTGTGATTATGGTCATGTATAACTATTTACCTCCAAATCATACTGATCACTTTTGGTCATCATTCTAATATTGCTTTTGTTTTGGGCTCAAAGTATTGTTTATAGCGTTTGGCCATTACTACTACAGTTAGTTTGGGGTATGGTTAGCTTCTAACCCCCCTACATTATATTATACAAGTACATTCTTTAAATAACAAGATACATGTGATACTATTACCCTTCATTAATCTTATTGTCCTAGCTACATCTCATATGCTACAGACATCAATTCATTACTAAATTTACAATATTCTGTTCACTTTTTTGGGATGACTTGATTGTACTTAAACTTCTTCTTCACTGTCTCTTGGTTTCTTTGGTTCCTATCCGATCTATTGTGTCAAGTCTGTCAGGTTAATAGTCATTTGTCATTTATTGGGTTACTGGGTTATTGATCTTTAAGTTCATAAGTTTTTTGCCTTTTACTCTTATTTTCAGCTGTTTATTTTATAATTAAATACCATTGAATTCTTGCTACCGTATGTCATGTTACAATATATATATATATATAGTAACATTACATTTGGAACAACTTGATATCGTACCATATTTAATGAAGACCATGGGTAAGAAACTAAACAAGAAGAAAAATATCTTTCAAAGATGATAGTGAAGATGAACGAATAACTATTTTAGACTGACTAGTACTACAACTGACCGTACCCAAATTAATGATTAGGCAAAGTGATGGAAAATACCCCGATTATGACATGAACTTCATATAATGACAAAATAATACTTATAAAGACAGACAGATTATGTACCTAATACTATAAGGAAACAAATGGTTTTATCAAATGTATCAGAATATAAAGATAATCAAAATGCAAATTGAGGGATAATAGGCCAAACATACAATACAATGTAAAAAGAAATATTAGTAAGTTATTAATTTGAATGATATAATGAAATAATATAACCAAACCATTATTATAGATACATGAACATGCAACTAATTGTAATGAATAGTGGACATAATGTTGTCAAGAGAAATAATGAATAATAAACCATGAAGTACACTACAGAAAGTAAAGAAAGACTAATGTACCATAGTTTATAAGATAATACTGTAAATAATATTTTATAACAAGAGTGAAGTGATGAGGGAAAAGTTAGCAATAATTAATCAAACAGAACAGACTGTATAGATTAATTAGTTCTTTTAATGACAATAAAAATGTAAACCAAACACAAAAACAATGAAAGTGACAAGTAGAAATACAATACAATGTATTATAGTATTAAATGTATTTTAATGAATAAGGAAGTAGCTGAATATTATGTATCAGTGAAACCAAAACAATCAGTGACAAAGTGTATAAACAAGTGAACTATAGTAAGTGTTAATCACTCAGACAGGACTGGGGAGATTAATACCAGTGTTAAGGTGAGCCTAAGAAAACTTATTTACATTGTTAATAATAAGTAATCATTGATTTATGTTATGTGTATGTTAGTGAAAGTTGAAGTAGACTATCAAGAACAATTTACAATAATTGTCTGTGATTAATAATAAGAACTGTAAATAGTAGGAAAGGAATTAATGCCTACAAGACTATAGGCTGTGATGCCAAGTAAAGGTAATTATGTTATTAGTAATCACATATTCTTAATTTTGTTAGTAAAACTATCACAAAGGTTCAACTGGATAATCAGGAACAATTGTAGTTACTTATATAATCAGGTAATGAAGTAATGTTTGTATAATAAGAAAAAAATATAGTGTCATGTAATCAGATTTGAGTAGGCCTAGAAAGCCGATATGATTTTTAGCATATCCTGATACTCTTATTATAAATAATGTAAATCACAATATATAGTGAGTAATTACCAATTTTGTTATTATAATTACGTATATAAGTCATTAATACTTAATATTTTATATAAAATTTTTAAAGCCAATGTTAAAATAAACAAAACTATTATCAGAATAGCCAGTGAAGTAACAAACATTATAAATTAATAAGAAATAGTAAAACTAACAAAGCAGACAGTAGTTCTATAAGGGTAATCACATTTTTTGAACAAATAAATGGATTAACAAATGTTTTTGTGGATGGCAAACTGTATGAAGCCATGTAAAACCAACTTTGTAATTTTAGGAAATACTGTTAGAATTTTGTAAAACAAATGTTGAAGGATGAATAGATTTATAGTTAATGGTATACACAACAAATCTAGAATCAAAATAATCCGTTTCAAGTTATTTAAGAAAATTCAAATAGCAAAAATGTAACATCTGTTATTTCTTAAGTAAAAGTAGGCATGTTTAGTGTCTATATGTCACAAGTGTAAAGACCAAAATAATGATGCTAGTAGTTTAAAATTCCCAATCAGTACAGAAAAGTTATACTAATTTAAAAGTTTTGACCAAATTCAGACATTGAAATAATGAATTTGTATGACAGTGTATATCTGAATCAACCAACCAGATTTTCAAGTTTTACCTTAGCAACCAAAAATTTCAGATAAATAAAATAGGACTTCTTTAACAACGGTCATAGAATACAGACGCGTTAGTAAAACGTCTTATATAATTATACTTTAAACTGTGAAAACACGCACCAGACTTATTAAAACAAATCGAAGTACATAATACAAACTATTATAATCAAGAGAGGAACATACAGCATTTAATATAGAAGAATTGAGATCCAGGGAGAAGAACCGAAGAAGACGTGGACCCTATCTTCGTCCTAGAATCATTTAAAGAAGAGGATCTGGTGAATTGAACAATTTATTATCTTATGTGTCAAAACCAACATTTGTATACACGACTTTCTAAAGAATTAAACAAAATAAAACTACAGACAGTATATCACACCAACACTAAAGAAACACTCACAAATAACATGAATTGAGCTTTACACCTTTTTGGAACAACATAAGAACCTTTAACGATAACTAATAAGCACATAAACTGGTCATAACCTATAATCACAAGCAACCAATACTCAACTGCCTGTGTGCACTTTACACACTAAAACTTTCTAATATCCTTGTACTGTGAAATTTGTATTTTGATTTAAAGAATAGTATTATTTGTTTAAACGTAATCCCCGAACCAGTTTACGCCCTGAGATAATTTATTTTAATAGAAATAATAAACGTCGTCATTATTTTGGCCTGGCTGACTACTGAATAATATTTACAACTACTGTACCAACTGGTAAAGAAGACGCATAATTTTGCACACGATTGTAATTACCATTTTAAGAAAACGAGAAATAATTAACCAGTGCTTCACTGAATAAATGGTTCTATAAAGATATATGTTTGGTGTTCAATTTGCGTCATTATTATTGCTGTTTCATTTAAAATAATAAGTTAACATAGCACAGCGACACAACAACGTTGGCAACTGTGAGTGACGTCATTGGAACTGCACGTATAGTGGGAGCGAGCGGCAGAATACAAAATAATTCGCCATTCAACATATCATATTAATGGTTACAGATTGACAACAGCAACGGTGTGTTGAATAATTTTAATACATATATATAGAATTTGTTAAAATTTGAACGCATGCTACGTGGAGCATAGAACTCGTATCTCAACACAAATTGTTATATTGTTTACTCGCGAGACCTCATCTCATTTATTTATTACTGTTACAAATTGACGTCTCCAGTGTGAGGCGAAGAAAGTCGTAAACAACATATTTATTGTTACAAAATATACAATTCAATATATATGTATATATATTGTACGACGAAACTCTTATCGTCTCTGTAAAATTGTGTTTTATGTGTGTTAGCCCCACACGTTGTAGTCGTTACTTTTTCTGATTGTTTTTTTACGCTGACGATGTCTGTCGCAAACGCACGAATTACAGTACTGATACCTTCACGAGTGTAATCCTTACCTGTCCTTCAATGAGTATCTTTATTTCCCGGGCAGCACCAATTGTTATGAAAACAATTAAAAAAGTTAAACTGAGCTGTCGTTCTATGCGGTGATGACTAATTCAAATTACCCTCGCAAACTGGCGGACATTCAAATCTCGCTTGTAGTTCGTTGTGCTGCCAACGTCTAAATCTGGCAGACAATTTTGCTCATCGCTAAAGTACACAAACTTTATAATACAATTTATAATGAAATAAAGGACGGTTATTACTAATCAGTACTAGTTTATTAACGTGAAATAGTTAATAGTTATTCAGTTAGATACAAAAATATACTGTTATTAAATAATGTTGCTCCGGCAATAAATAGACAATATCTCA